>JAQIWH010003021.1:0-21694 GCA_034695005.1 Cryptops parisi | reverse complement strand
GTTTCTGATTTTATTTCAGATTGCCATTAAAGTGTTATTCTTTTCATTCAAGTGTGTTTCTTGTTTGACTGCTTATTCGTATTATTTTATTATATGACGTATTCGGAATATTCGATATTCGAGAAATTCGAGTATCTTTCAATATTCGTATTCGAGAAAATTAAGTATTAGTCCCACCTCTATTTTTTATTTAAATGTATACTGTATAAAAATCACCAGTTATGTGCTTCAAAGTACACTCCTTGGGAAGTCACACAATCGTTCCAATTTTTTTTTTCAGTGATTCTATCAGTACTGGAAATCATTTTCCGTACGTGTGTTTCGTACGGAAATGTATTACATTTTCCGTATCTTTCACAATTTTTTGGATGTTTTCCACAGTCCCGTAATGATGATCCTCCTGCTTGAATTTCAACTTACGGAACTGGCAGAAATCGCAGGGTGGAAAATGGGACTGTGGAAAACACCCCAAAAAGTTTAACCGATGAACTAAACACACTTATGGAAAGTGGGTTCCATTACTGCTACGATTAGTGGGGAACCATTGTGTGACTTTTGCTGAGTTTCAAACACATTTAAATAAAAAATCAGTACTTACTTTTGTGACACACTTCGTATGACGTGCGTCTATATCATTTTGTTATTTTTTTTATCTAACAACATAACTGATATATCCCCGTAATTGACATTAGAAGACCAATGTCAGGAACATTGAACTTTTTTTGTTGATTTCAATATTATTCTAATCAAGTTACAACTACTGTACAAGTTCTTTTTAGTTTAGTTTTCGGTGTCTCTGGATACCGTTTGTTGTGATCATATCGGGGCAGGGTTTAATCGATAACAATTGTTAACTAACCTCAACAGCTGTTCATCGATACAGAGTAGAAATATTGACATTTAAACATTTTTCATCATGATAGGTTCAGCCTTATGTGTACAGTTCAAATTGAAATGCTTTTGTGAAATTGTTTTTTCACGTTTACTCGACACCTGTATTTAAAATATTTATCCATTATTTGTCGGATGTTATGGTTATTAGAAAGTGCATTGTGCTTTCAGCTGCTTATAATGGATAAGCTTGAACGCATCTTGAATAGCTAATGTTGACTAATGTACCGGTCGTTACAGATGATTTGTCATCATGAGATACCTGGTCGACAAACCAGGAATAGCTTCGGAAATTTCTGCTAGTTTTTATGTAGGTTCAAAACACTTCATCTTTTTTGGGTGGGTTGATGTCAACAGTGAGTCACTCCCAGTGAACTCAACACCTTGGACTTGCTGGGTTATTCCTTTTTATTTTTCACTAATTTGAGCAATTATTGTATGATTCGAACAAGTGGAATCTACTTAATCGCACTGGTTTAAGCTATCTCATTAGCTGAATGTTTGAAAAACGCAGACACTACAATAACCAGACGATATCAAATTCTTTTATTGTTTTATCAGCTTACAATAAAGTGTATTTTAGCCTCAAGGTATGGGGAGAGATTTGCGGTCAACCTGACTTAGTCACACATTACACATTATCTGACTCATGGCCAGTCAATGTAGAAGTGCATGTTGTGCCGTAAAAGGTGTTTATTTACAAACACAATAATAAAAACATTTTTTTTTTGTCAGTTGGTATTTTTATTGGAAAATATAACTACAAACTCAATAGGATTTGTTTACTTGGTTGTCATGATCTTTTGATATCACGATGAAGTGTGTTAAATATTATACAATGCATTTTATATAAGTTGACAATTACATTCTTGAGGATCAGCTACAAAATGCATCATCAAATGCTTTGCTTAACATTTCCGAGAAATAACTTTGATCCACATTCTTCTTGTAATCTTGATGTTAACTAAAGAATGTTTTGTCGCAGTTTATAGTTCCTTCATCAGTAATTGCTTACACAATCGATATTATTGATTAGTTGAACATTTATTTTTACTAGAATTACAATCCTTTAAACATTTTCTACCATTTTTTATACATGGTAACTCGTGTGGAAAACCCTAACTGTGGTAGAGAATAAAGGAAAAAACAGAGGTATGAAGAGCTTCTGAGGAATGTTTTCACACCCATTCTAGCCTGACATGCATTACATTACCTCTTATGTAATTACTGGGATGTTTTGGGTGGGGGCGTTAAGCCATGAAAGACAGATTATTTTTTTTAATTTTATAACTGCTACAGTTTATGCTTGAACTAGAAGTTTTGCAAAAAAAAGAATAAACCACATTTTCTAACGTTCGTGACATTGCAACACGATGTCACGTGATCCTATAAATTTTACGGGTATATATTTTATTTTGCATTTGCCTATAAACCGTAATGGGCAAAGAAATGAAATGGTGTATAAAAGTTTATTGGAATTTTATACCTATTTCTCACGTGTCGCGTTTTATTTTATAACGATAACCCGTTCGCTTTCAATTAAAATCGGAAAAGTGACGTTTCAGTCTAAAGTCGTTGGTGAATGATGAGAAATGCCAATGTCCCGCGACATTCCAAGAGGTTTAGCAAAGACCTTGCTGAAGGTAAAAACTTAATCTTTGGCAACAGCATTATTTTATAGGAACATAATAATGGGTGTTGATGGTGATATAGTTCATTGTATCGTTTGGTGGCGAGGTTCCAAGTTGGTAAGCTTCCCAACTAATCTCGATACCGAAAGGGTTAACCGCAACGCAACGCTATACGTAGTAAAAGAATGAGCATATTCGAGATAAGGACATGGCGTGATAAAAATTACCAGAAACGATAGACGAGGACGAGTTCGAATAAAACGATTACATAACGGAAATTATTGCTGCCGTGGGGCTTTAATAGACCAGGTTGTCAATGATTTCTTCGAAATTGGTCGATATTTAGATCGCGGAATTAATTTTTCAGTCTGTGCAGAGCACCTGTTTGACATGCCCGTTTAACCCTAGTTTCAGACTCGAGGTCGGGGTACCAATTGGGGTAAGATAATAAAATATGCCTCATTAACCAATCAATTAATAATATTCAAACAGGTGCTTACAGTTTTGTTGTTATTGATTTGTTGGTTCATAATTTTCAGGTGCTTACAATTAGTGATGTGATCGGATTTTTTCAGCTATTACTCGGTTTGATTGTAAACTTTTATAATTATCATATTTTATCATATCATAATTATCATTACTTTGGGTATGTAGTATCTAGTATTTTCTGGAAAGTTAGAAATGGAAATTTTAAAATTTTTATTTTTTTTTATATCTTAAGTACTTCTTTAACATCTGTGAGCATAAGCTCATCAGTGTACTTCATCACTTTAATTCGGCTTAGGGGTAAATGCACCACATGAAAATTGTAGTGAAGCTGTTAAAAAATAGTTTCCAATGTATTCGGTTATGAAAAAATAATTTAGCTTCACTGTTGACAAATGTTTTGAAATTACCGATAAATTTGTAACCAACTTGGTGATAATTGTTTAAATCCGGACGCCTTGATCCACGGAAGGGACAGGGTTGTTAACGAAACGATCACTACTTAAGCGTTAATCCCATCCATTTCAATTCACACGCGTATAAAAAAACATTAATAGGTTTTGTAGCGGTGTGCAATAAATTTCTCACGAGGAATTCCTCGTAGAAATGCTTGGCGTGCCTCGTTGCACGCGTGGGAGGAACGATTGTAAATAATCAGTAATCTCGCTAGACGACGGACATGACGGTCGTGTTCTACTCTATCGTCGGGAGCGGGGGGGGGGGGTAGTAAACCTTCCAACACAACAAATCCCACACGTAAAGACGACTTAGCTTCGCTCGTGCTGTTGTCGTCGTGTCCACTCGGTCGAGAGTCTTAGTTAGATCTGCCGGCGTGATTCATCACCATTCATCGACGAGAAAACGTTCCCGCCAAAAGACCAATCGGCGTTACTCATTCGTCTCTCGAGAAGCTCGTTCCTGGAACTTCTCGGGCTCGTGACCCCCTCAGGCACTGAACGAATGGGAAGAACAAGGAGAGAGAAAGAGAGAGAACGATAGAATGACAGGTTATGAGACGGTAGGCTAGTTGGCCGTTTGAAGTGAAGGGGGGGGGGGAGTCACGTACGAGAAATGGATGGGCTTTATTTTGTTTTTTATATATTTTTTTTTAACAAAAGGGAAAAAAGAAGAGTGCCGTAGATCCGCCCATGAGTTGAAGAGTAAATGGACTCGAATGGAAAGCAATATGACACTGGTTTAGTCGGTTGTTAGACGCGCAGCTTTGATAAACGCGTTGGGTAGTTAGTCGAGTCAAAGCGAGAGAGGCAAAAAAAAAACAGCAGGTGTGCGACTTGTTTTTTAATCATAAAGAAATGGAGATGTTACATTTCCTGGTAGGCAGTAGAGTGTGAAACAAAGAGAACTCGAAGCTCACTGTCTGTTGTTTCTTGAACACTTTTTCCATAGGCCTACAGGCGACGACATCAGCATTATCATCATCGCCACCGACGACGACATCGGATTTGTTGTTGCCTGAACAGCGCTTACCTTCGATGCATGTTTGTTTGTCACCCGTATCATGTTGAACAAGGAACCTATCACTGACAACACGAGTCGCCTTTCCTCCTGGACTTTCGGAGAGACGATCCAGGACTTTGCAGCTTTATGTGCCGCTCTGTCCGAACAAGACGAAGCGACGAATCAACAGGAGCTTGGAGGAGAAGAAGAAGCTTCGACATCAACATGGTGGCAACAACCACCATCGTCTCAACAAACCGTCTCGACTCCTTCAATGTCGGACGATTGGCCTTCCGATGGCTATTCCTCGCCTCATGGTTCTGTTTTCTCACCACCGCAGTACTACAAAGCCGACACTGGATCCATGTGGGCCACGCTCGGCAATAACAACAATAACAACAACAACATGGAGGACGATCTCTGCCGCAACACGGACAACTTATTATCACCCGCTTGTACGAGTGATGTAGCGGCGAGTGTGTCGAACAGTAATGACTACATCCTCACCGATTTCGACAACGTCCAACAACCACCGAGTTACGAGTCATCTTGTTACTCGCCGCCATTGCGCAAGGAGAGTGGCAGTTCCCGGAACGCGATTCGCATTCCGTCACAGGGCTCGGCACCGAAGGGTTACTGCTTCTCCCTACTTCACGACGAGGAACTGAATCACACTCAACACGCAACCTCAAACAGTGCATCATCCAGCTTTTTAAGGTCGCCTCCTCAAACACCCGAAGCTTTGGTTCCTAGTTCTGTTTTATCCCCGTCGTCGCGAGAACGTTCCAACACGGCTGGAGTGGACGACGAGAATCATAGGACAATATCTCACTCTGTGGTCGACAACGACGACGATGATAAAGACAGTATTAATAACAATGACGACGAACACGACCAAGATCAAAAAGTGGTGGTTCCCGCAGGTAAGAGTCGTTTTTATTGATTCGTTTTATTCAATCATAGCTTTTGAATCGCAGCGTGAATTACTATGTTTAAAAACGACAAGTTGATCAAATGGAGAGTAGTTTTCTTAATGTCAATGTTTTATTTTTTTGTGGTTAAAAGGTGCAGTGCTGGTGATGGTTTTTATGCTATTTGCATTGGAAATCGTGGGAGTAGAGTGAGTCAATTTTTATAGATTACTCACCCAACATCCTGTTTTGTAGGACAGTTATGTAAGCTGGCGATTTAAAAATGGCATTCATTTGCTTCACATCAATTAGTTAAGCTTCAAACTAGACTCGTCTTCTTCGATATCGAGAGCTTTTATCTTAGACACGAACACGACATACTAATCTGTAAGATGTGTATTGAGAATCTAATGATCCGATCAGATCCAAACGATAAGCAAATATCAATAGACACACCTTTTCAATTTACATTTGTCAGTTTTATTATACAATTAGTGAGTGTGAACGTGAATGTCTAACCCACCCAATACTATTTTTGCTTAACGGCCATGTTTGCCTGTACTGTAGATTTGGGCCTATAGAGTGAATGTAAACTGATCAGTAGTTGGAACATAAGCTTACATCAATAATTTAAATAAATTCTACGAATCTCTATGTAATGTCTAATTATTTTTGCTTTTGTTTTTTACATTAAATGAAATTTTAACTATGTTTATAGGCCAACTGTATCATAGACCCTCTTTTGACTCAACGTAAAATGTTATTATTACGAAATCTGATTCGATCACAAAACTTCTTTATAAGTTATCTTTATAAAATAAAATTCGAACAAAAAAGAAAATATTTATTTTTTGATTATATGCTTATGTTTTGAATATAACTCATCTTGCTTATGCGCTTATAAGCTAAGAGCAACATAGTCACACAATCTGTTCACCATCTGTTGTAATTTAATCATCGTAGCAAGTTATTTCAGTAGAACATAACGTCGTAGATCTTAATATAAAAATCAATTACATTACATAATAAAAATTAGTTTAAAAGTTCACTATCTTATAAAATACTTAGCTTATATACGTAGTTTAAGACGCTTATATTAAAAGAGCGAGAGCCTATAACTACGGATAGTAGGCCTATTTGTTATCTAGTCTAGCACTATAGGTAGACCATAGAGCTGTATTAGTAGTTTAGCATTTGCCATAATCATGAGTTTTAGAAGTTGAATAACACAATTTTAAACAGGAGTAATCTTTGTGATAAAGCCCAAGTGCAATAACTGCTTTAGACCTTTGTATAGCTCTAGTTTATTTAGAATCTCCTTCAACCTATAGCCTGTTTCTGGTCATTTTTTTTCACTCGTGTTCTTTATTGTTACCGAGTTTTTTATTCCGGTAAAAATGTTAATTCTCGAGTTGAAGTGTTTTACGTTTTTTTATGTACATAATGTATTATAGTTGATTTTTTAAAATGTAATTTATGACTTTTTTTTATTATTTATAGATAGTCACTGTGTAGTTTGATATGATTCGAATGTTATTTTAGGCACTTCACCTGATAGCGCGTGCTGTGTTAATGCGACATAAAAATTTTAATGACAAGATGTTGTTAATCATGGCCTCGAAATTACGACCCACGTGAGAAATGTGTCATTTTACTTTTCATTTCCTATTGCTTTGTGAAAATTGGAGGAAACAATTTTTGCTCAACTTTATTTATTCTTAGTGTCATAGTCACCCATTAGGTCCTACCATCGTTTGATTGGCACTGTCCAGTTATGCGTTGAAAAGTAATTTTCACGACGTAATTTAGGTTTTTAATTGTCAAATTAACTAAAGTGATGACTTCAGCATAAAACATAATTTTAAATCAATGAGTTGACACTATCTCAACTATGCAGGTTTTTACGTTGACATTTCGTTTTAGTCCACGACCTTTGATAATGTTTAAATTCAAACTCTTTGACGTTAAAAGTTTACCCTTTTCAGCAATAAATGTTCATTGCTGTGAATTTCAGCGGTTATTACAGTTTTCTTGTTGCACTGTAACATGATGTATAATTTCTTTTAGATGGTGAAAAGTTAATTTTTAATTGGAAACGAAACAGTAGAAGGTGCCAAGCTAATTGAATTCATTAACTGGTTTGTAATCGAAATGTAGTTTTAGTGGTATTATCTAGAACACTTGTGATATAACATTTTCATATGCGACTATAATTTATACATACCGGTATAGCAAATACATACATACTAAAAGCTTATATTAAATACATATAAGTTTTAGTAAAGAATAGCTTTTGTATGTATATATATTTTTATATGACTAATTTTTTTGTATAAATTTGAACAGTATACGTAAATTTACAGCAAAAGGGTGGAGCAAACGTTCCCATACATAGGAAATCCTATATTTGTATATACGTGCTGGAACACATAAACAATACATAGGATAGGACGTGCACAGTGTCATGTGGATACCGTATTACATACAGAGTGGACCTACATTCGATGTATCAATTCAAAAGGGTTCGGGAGAAAAGGACGAGGGGAGTAACTTTCACCAATTAATCCATGTCCAAAAGTACACGTGCTTCTCAGGGAAGCTCATGTTGAAGCCCCTGTATCTGGTTCTATAATTTTGGCTGGGGTTTCACTGAAGCCCCGAATTTGCTATCAACGGCTTTGCTGGAGGCACAGGTCAATCATTACTACACATTATTCTGACTAATATCCTACATTTGCACGCCGTGCAACGACTGCGTAATTAATACGGACACTTCGTATTTTTGTGAGGGCACCTGAAGAATTTGTATTGAATCTGAGACACTTATTGAGTCTCAAGAGCACTTTATTGCCCGGGTACATGCAGCCACTAAGACCATACCGTACGTACAATGAGTGGGGTGTTTGAGCAGTTAGGAGGCCGCACTTTTGAGCAGTTTTTGTAATTTTATTCCACTGACGTAGTGAACAGTATTTGCAAAATTAAAATGTTTGCTGAAATGTTTGACCTGTGCCTCATTTGTACATGTTTTTGACGAAGCCTAGCGCTTAGCTCGTGCACTTAAGGACATGAGTTCATTGGTGAAAGTTACTCCCTCGACCTTTTCTCCTGCTTCTCTGAATTTCATCAATGCACCCTGTACATTCTGTGAGCTATGCGTCAGTAAATACAGTATGAATCTTTTATATATGGAGATCCTCACTTCACCCTGTATATCCACACTATAAGCAATCTATAAACGCTCAGTGTATAAGGAACTCCAACATTGTCACATTTCAATATTAGAAATTATGTACATACTCAAACCACAGAGCAGTGATTTTTAATAGCCAACCTGCTGGTAATAAGATTTTGAACGTGCAGATGAAAATGAAATAATATAGCCTGTGTACAGGGTGTCCCATAGGTCTTTAGGGAAATTTTAAGCTAGAATTTCTAAACTGTAAACATTATAAAAGTTATAGTATATCATAGCTTAATGAGTATAATGAATGTTTTAGCTATAATTTGTTTCTTATTAGTGCTCAACATGACCGCCATCTTGTGCGACAAATGTCATTAGATGTTGCTGAGTAGAGCTGTGAATGCAAAGATTGCATTGGTAATTTTAAAGGATATCTAGAGACACATACACGACAGTTTTGATGTGATTCCGGAGTTAGGTCTGTTGACCGAGGTGGCCACGCAGGAACACTTCCTCTACCGATCCGCTTGTCTGCGAAAGTGTCATCCGGAAACTTCCGTAATAAAAAATGAAATGAAATAATAATATCTGTGCATCAAAAATTCTACTTTCAAATGATATTTATTGCAACTTTGAAATTTTGATACGTCTGAATCAGTTAAAGATCAAAACTGCACCAATACCATCATGGGACACCCTGTATTTTATTTCAATAATAAAATATTAAAATGGTAAAATTCAATGAACAGTTTACATCTGAAGAAGAACAGGAATAATTAGTACTGTAGTTCTTTTAATTCGTTACTCGGGCATTACTTTTTATTATTATTAGTATTATATCTAAATGCAGTACAGTACGTCAGTTGCGTTTTACTTTTTGTGATTTACAAAGTAAAAATTACGATGTTTATTAGGCCATTCAAAGCAACAGTTATTTATTTTTTTTATGTAACAGTCAGTGTTTTTAAACCAAACCGGAGGAACAAGTAGTTGGAGAGGTAGCTTTCGAAATCGCCCATCGAAACAATATTTCAAGTTAACGGTATGCCCTTCGGTCTGATTATTTAATAACTACTCGTTTCATTGCCTTTGGGAGACATTCTCCCACTTTCTCAGAGTCACCTACAAGGTATAGTTCCGAATTCCGACTCAGTTCTCACGACCTATGAACCCCTATTCCGGATTCGTGATCAAGTCATTTAATGTTGATCGGCGTCATTTTATTGGGGTTTTTTTTATTACGTTTTCTTTTTTGTGTTGTAGCTTCGGGTGATTAGGGATGAATAGTACGGATCAGTGGTATTAGTTTTGAACATCAACGCAGCGTACGACCAAACAGTATACTGTATGTACTAAGATTGCCTTATATGGTAGTATAGACGGTTTTGATATTATTGGTAAGAAATTACAGTACAGTAATGTGATAGGAATGACATACACATTCTTTTATCGGAACGTCAAAGCAATGTAAAAAATGAAAGTCATCGTAGCTTTTTAAAGTTTTTTCTTGCATCGGATTCGTGAACTTGTACAGGTGAAAGAGCTGATACATTTAAATTAATTTTGCACCACCATCTGAATTTATATTTTAATTACATTTTCAACAAATGAATTCACGACATCAAATGCCAATACATTAATTTTAAAAAAATAACGTTTGTTTTTGAAAAATAACGCGCTGGTTTTGAATGTGTACTTATCAATGTGTACAGAACGTGTATTAGTTTTGAATGTCACAAATCTTCAAAGTCTTTTTTTTATCAAATATTCATCAATTTCTTAAAGCAATCTTCAATTTCTTAAATATTTAGCAATTTCTAAAAACAATTTATTAATCCTTTTTTATTTCCTTTTCAGAAAGTTTTAATTTGTTTGAATATACGTATAGATATCGGCATTTGATGTCGTAAATTCATTTGTTAAATATGATATTAAAAATATATGATATATGACAAAAAAGGTTTTTTTGGAGAAAATATTTTTTTTTACAATTTTTTTTTTATAATTTTTAATTTATTTAACATCCTCTAGAGATAAACGTACAACCTAAAAAATGACAACAATACATAAGGTACTTAAAAATAAAAATTGAAGTTCCAACGGTATAAAATTTTCTTATATAATTGTTTTTTGAAGTGTATACATTCTTTGAGACATTTGCCATATTTACAACAAATGAAAATATATCAAATTAAATAAATCTTTTATTTAATTAAACAGTCATCAAAATGAATGGTTCAACTGTTTCAACTCGTAGATATCATTTTTGACCACATTCCACGTGTTGTGGGGACTTTAAATTTGGGTGTACAGATCAGTGACAATTGAATCTTATCAAATTTTGAGGGATGTCGTGTCAATTCGGAGTTATTGATACGTGAAAAGTCATTTTATTTTCAGTTGGAGTGTTGCTGATGCTCTGAACAACATGTTTGTTTCTTATTATTGTAAATAGACATACATACATACAGTACTTACTGTACATACCGTACTGTATGTTAACTTTATACGCTATATATTGTATTACTATAGCTTGAACTATATTATTTATAGTTTACTAAATATAGTTTACGCTCATTATTGAGTGCAAAACAGATTCGTCCGAAGAAGCACTTTATTACGAAAGGTTATAAGAATAAACGGAGGTTTTTTGAAGAAAAATTACTTGTGTAAAATTAATTTTTAATACAATTTCAAATTTGGTGGAGCTAGTTACTTCGGACTGATTTATTTCCAAGAGAAAAAAATATGCTTTTATTTTGTTGTGTAAAATTTCCTTTGAGAACAGGTAAACTTTTTCTTTAACATCGCCGACTGTTATGATTAACTCGTCTATGCGAGTAGTTTAAGCTTTACACAGTTTAGTATGCCGTAA
Source organism: Cryptops parisi (assembly GCA_034695005.1). NCBI lineage: Eukaryota > Metazoa > Arthropoda > Chilopoda > Scolopendromorpha > Cryptopidae > Cryptops > Cryptops parisi. The sequence goes on along the minus strand of JAQIWH010003021.1, from coordinate 10,258 downwards.
GTTAATATTCTAAACACGTCAGAGTATACTTGTAATAATTGTTGTTTGGAAGATCTATTAAGATATGGTATTTAAGCCACCGATTGAGTTCGCAAAAACAAAAACAAAAAATGACAAAAAATTAAATCATGATAATGAATTCCTTGGAACGATGTTGAAGATTCCGGAGTATGAATTCCATTCTGAAAACATTTTGGCTGGAGGCGGACTAATCATTGGGCGCCGCATCCACCTGAACCATTTCGTACGCTTGTTTGGCAGGTGGAAGGTCATTTGTACGTAGTACTGTTTCTTGTGAGCAGTGGACATGAACAACGGCAGCAACAGCAGCCACGGTTTTAACTGTAGGGTGTATTGCCGATGAGCTCCCGCGGAATGCGACGCAATCGTTCGGAAGCACGCGGATATGATCCTGCCTCCGGCTCTAATAAACGGTCGTGTGGGCTGCCGTATGCTGCCACTGCATACTTGTTTACCCCACCCTTCTTTCCATCAACTACTATTACGTGTGGGTTTCCATGAGGCCGAGGAATTTGTATTTGCTTTGATGACAGAAATACCTATCAGCTTTCGAAAAACAATACGTGGTGGGTAGAATTGAGAATTCTACATGGTTTGCAGCAATGAAACATGTCGAGTCGGAGCATTTTCAGTGATCAATCCACTTGTAGTTGTAAAGTCAACAGAGACGTATAAAAACAATACTTGTGTTCATTTGCTAAAATAGTGGTTAATATACAGGGTGATTATTTATATATTAACCGCTATCTCAGCGACAGAAACTAAATATTGTATTAATTTATATTACTGAAATTGTCGTGAGACGGATCTAACGTCAAAATCGATGTTGAATTCGATATAATCGAGTACTTTGATTATTGTTTTCTTACTTTGGTATGCATCCTAGATCTGACCATGAATGAAACTGGGCTGGAGAATAAAGAAAAAATAAATGATCCCTAAGGTTAGAGTGTGACCAGTGACTCGCCCCTGTTGGTTACCATTTCTGTGTCAACGTCGCTTGACACACTAGTATTTCGTATGTTATGTAATATACAGAAGCTTCCGTCAACACATTTATGTGTATGTAACGAGCAAAAAGCCCGCCACAATACGAGACAGTTTTTACAAAGTAAATTAAACTGTATTTAACGGAATTTAAAGGATTAGTTATTTAATCATATTTAGTTCATTGATTAAAAGATCTAATTAGATGAAAAACTAATGACTTGCATCTACGCGTGGATCATCGTAATTTAAACTCGTTTTGTTACTGTTTACATTCGTGTTGTTATAGTAACGTGGAGGTTTCACAGGTTGGGCTTTTATTATTTGAAATTTCAACTTCCGTAATTATACATTTATTTTTGTATGTGTCGCTCACTCAACGATAAACAAGTAAGCGTAAGAGAAAAAACTTTGTTTTTTAATACACCCCTTTCACCTGGCGTAGTACTGTGCTTTTGTTTGCAAAACCAAATTTTAAATTTGTTTCAAACAAACGTGTACGAGAAAGATATTTTTGTTGATTTGTGTTAAGTGTCTACTCCAACAGATTTACGTCAATGAATGATTGCTCAGATAAACTGTATGTTTTAGTAAACTATATATATGTATGTAGTATATTTATTTTTAACAGAGACTGATTTGGGCTTCACAATATTGGAAAATAAATATGTGGTTATTATCGTCAGCAACACGAGAAAAATTCCACCTTCACGTGTCATTTTCACGAAATTGTCACGACATCGGTCCGGCAAAATTTAATAGAATCAAATGGTTTATGCCTGTATCAATTTTCAGCTTTCTGGGATATTGGAAAGTGGGTCAAAATAAACGTAAATAATGTTGAATCAAACAGAAATATACACCACACACATGCACACGCGAGTAAACAACAGTCAAGTTAAACATAATGAAACATTAAGAACATAAAGAAACACGATAAAATAAAGAAAGAAATAAAATTGAGTCCTTTTTATTTAAATATTTTTTATCAGCACACAACTCTCCAGTAATTGATATGTTGCTCACCTATCATCAATTTCTGTAGTCTTTATTTTTTGCTGTACACAGTTAAAACATATACAACTTAATTATGTTACTTCAAAAAATGGATGTGGTTAGGCAAGTCTACTTCTGACTCACTCACTTTAAGCTCATCTTGGAGTTGACATTGTGCTTGGTCAACCGCACGCTGTTTCAGTCCAACTGATCTTGTCGTGCAATGTTGAAATTGTTGCGGTGTTTAAATCCAGTTATGACTGCAGGGTATTAGGTAACGTTTTAATGTCGCTAGCTTATACTGAAACAGAAAAACAAACATTTGCACTTTACGAAATCTACAGTTGTATAATATTATAATTTAAAAAAAAAAGTATACAAGACAGAGATTCCGTGTGGTATAGTGGTTCTAATGATCGAATGGTACAGTGGTAAGATAAATTAATTTCAGCTGTACATGGATATAGGTATAGTATAGTATTCGAGTTTCTTCGAGAATTGCAGTAAACATACTAATCATTTTTCGTATATCTCTGAGCCGTCACATTTACGAAGGTATTTTACAGTACACTGAAAATGTCCCGAGGTGACAAACGCCCCACCTTCTGGAAAAAACGAGGCGAATATTCCCGTTCCCACGACCCGGGAGCCAGCCAAACCCTTAAGGTGGAGAAGTAAAATTCTTTCAGCGTTGATAAGACGAGAACCATTGTCAGATAGTTCATCGGAAATGGTCAATTAATGAATGCGAAAGTTTACAAAGTTGGGTTTTTTTGTTTGTTGTTGGTGGTGGTGAGATTGACCCTTAATCGACCTTAGGGTGTCGTTCTCTTATTATTCTTTGCCACGAGCGACACAATAACCCGTCTTCGTCATGATACGAGTAATAAGTGGGTAATGCTCTCATTTTTTTGTTGATAATAGAAAAACTTGCTTATTATGGAGACGGATACGGAGAGAGGAGGAGGGGGGGGGTTATAGGGAATTGGAGAAAGTTGTCGAAGAGGAAGATTCGTCTTTCAATATGGAAGTAGGTCTGCTTACCCTTAGGGTATTAGAATGGTCAATTTAAGGAATAGATGTTGCGTGCCATATCTTTAAAGTGTGAGTTTTTATAATACAGAGGACAATTAAATCTCTTCGTTCTTCATATGCCAGCATTTGAAACATCCATTGCGACGAGTCTACCGTTCGCCTTGACGTCTATTCATTCTCAAATCGTCATAAATCACCAATTTCGATAGTTAACATTTGGAACCAATTAAATAAACCGTGGTGGTTTATTTAAATCTTCCAATAATTTAAACGCAAGTTAAAAAATTTGTTATCTGTATCGCATGATGTGCAAAGTTTATTAGTTACAAAGTTTCAGTGCTAGTTTGTCGTTTCTCATTCCATTTCATCACCATCCACCAGCGTTTCAATGCAGTAATCAACACATGGTAGATTTTTAACAGTTCAACTGCGAAATAATTCATCATAACAAATCATGCGAGACAAGCTGCTGTATACGTTACAGACTATACTTACAACATGCTTCCTCTTTTTGCAAAAATGCAACATCAAAGGATGCTTCCATTTTGAAAGTAGTCTTGAGACATTAAATTAGTGTAGAAATTAGTCATAGGAACTTATCTTCAGCGTAGAAACGTATTTCTAGAACAAAAACATTAGACACACACGTGCTCGTTTATTTATGACAGCTTTTTTTTAACGAGATAAAATAAAAATATTGTTTTTTTAAAACAAAAGCAATGTTTTTAGTTTCTCTCGCAGCGGACTCATAAAAACGCATTGTGTCTCAGTGAGATTGTGTTGATGATGAGTTGAAGTTGGTGCACTCATTCGTTGTTGGGTTTTTTTTCTTCCGTGGTATAACGTATATCTACGTGAAGCAGAAGAAGTACAATATCTTACTACTACTACTTCTTCTTTTTCGGCCAGAATGGGTTACAAGCAACATACAGAAGATGGGTAAAAGAGGGAGGGGGGTGTTAAAGGCGCGATAACCACACTTCGCCGTGGTGTAGAAAGAAGTAGGAGGTGGAGAGAGATGCGCGCAGGCGCCATAAATGCAGGCGCGTGGGGTTGATATAAAAGTTTTTAATTAAAAGTTCCTCTCTGATGAGCCAATAAAAGAGCGCGCCAAGCGACGAGGGGCGTGGGAAGCGCCCTCTCCCGGCCGGCTGTTTTTTAAATGAAATGTCGACGTTAACCGCTTTAGGAAGTCGTTGAGGGATCGTCTTTGGTTAGCGAGCCGATTCAAAAATTGCGCATTTTCATAAAATAGCCATAACGCCCGCTCCAGATTGGCCCTGATGAGCTATGGAGACGCACCAACGAACGCTCCGATTTATTCATATTTTTCGCCTGCCGGAGCCTAATGATTTTTTTAACTTCCCCTTTTTTTATTCTTTACCTCCCCCCCCCCTCCCTCCCTTTTTCTTTTAACTTCTTTGAAGGTTGGTAGGAGTATGGAAGGGAGGGTACTTCCTCTCTTTTTCATTCTTCGTGATGGGGTTGCTCATGCGCCCTTTATTTCCACCCTGATGAAATAGCCTTTTGTGTTCTCCAATCGCTCTCACAACTTCTAATATGTGTATAAGTATACAGTATGCATAGTTTTTTAGGGGCACGTATAAACTTATATACCAGGCGACTTAAATGAGAGGATCTATTAGCGATGGAATAATCCGCGGAAAATAGAAAGTCAACTAAACGCCAAGACCATCGCAGAAAAGTTTTTAATGTATTCCGCTGTGTTGGATTTATTTAGATTTTCTAGCATTAAAGTAAAGCGGATCGAAATGAAATCTGAAGGCGAGAAATTAGTGTAAAAGTAGTAAAGTTTCAATAAGTCAATCAACGTTCGTATGAAATAAGGTCTCATATTACACTTATTTGACATCGTCATTTCTAAAAATAATCAAGGTCCGGATTAATGATGGAGGTGCAGTTCTTCTAAGAACGAATAGAAAGAGCTTTTATCGTTAATTGGCTGCGATAACGTTCTGAAAAAAAAACGAAAAACATCAGTTAATTTTTTTATTTTATTATTATTATTATTATTTTTTTGTGCTTTGGCGAATTGATAAACTAAAATTTTTTTAACGTGACAACATCGTAACGATTGCTATTTCATGTTTTGTTGTTTGACAATTTTTTTTAGGTTCTATCGTTTTGACATTTTGAGTTAACCTTTTCTGGAAAGTGTTACAATTTTTAAAAGAACAATAATGGTGAAAAAAAAATTGATAGAAAAGTACTAAAATTGACTATTTAAACATAGTTGATGATATATTTGTTCTAGTGAAGCTACCTTCTAAGAATACGACTTTGATTGTAACTGAGGTGTTACAATTCTGATTTCGTTTTGTGAGATATTCCCTAACTTCCAATACCGGTACTTATTTTTACACTTCACAGTAGTCTTGCTTCGTTTAAGCCTACATGGAAGTGTTTAATGTTGTAGCCTAATAGGTAACTTAGGAATAATAAACAATAGATTGTTGATTATTAACTAAAAGAAAGATAAACAACAAAATAGTGACAATTAATTATATAGCGTGTCAATTATAAATGGACTGATTATTTTGTAATGTATTATCCTTGTTGGCAGGTGCGTAAGTGCACCTTGTTTTTATGCAAAAAATGTAACTTTTCTATATCTGGTAGCAATGTCTTCTCGAAATGCTTATTAAATCATGATCATCATCATTAAATATAACAAAGAGCAACTTTTTGCTGATTCTGTTGAGTTTTAACCCATTATCAATAATGGAGTTAATGTAGTAGTGTATGTGACATCTTACAATCAGTCGTACATCGAGGTTCAAAATAGTGAATTTTACTATATAAGGGAGACCGGGGTTAGTTGTCACGGGCAAATTGTCACAGTTATTTTCGCGACCGATAGATGTGATTATGCAGAACTAACACCACTGGTACCAGTACATGCGCAATAAGAATCTTTTTGTATGTGTATTCTTTCAGAACACAAGCAAAGCTTACACTTAAAGGATATTAATTTTTTGGTGTTTTTGTTAAAATCCTATGACTTTTGTTTGTAAATTGATGTAGCGGAATGTCACATTATCCAGTGTTCAGATGCTACAAGTATTCTCACGTATTACATGCCAATATTTATACAAAGCACGGCAAGACATTTTTTAAAAAATAACGTGATGGGGCTAGTTGTCTCAAACCAAGTCGGGGCATGTTGTTCCACACTAATTTATGTAAAATATTATAAATTTTAAATACTGCACCCTGAATAACATCATAATGAACAATACAGAAAAATTCCTCACTTTACAGACGAGGTTTACAATTCCAACACTCCACAATTTAGGAGTTAGTTGGAATTAGGAGTTAGTGCACCTCGGTCACTAAAAGTTTGTTTTTTTCCTTATTGTTAAAACCTATCATATTTAAACATTGTACTGGGTACTGTACCGGGTATATATAAAGTTTTTTGTTTTGTGTTAATTATTGCCGTATTGCATATTGCTGGAGTGCAGTTTTTGATTTTAAATATTATTTTATGTTCTAAGCTAATTGTTACTGAAAGCCTGAAAATATATTAAATAATCTTTTTTGAGTATCAGTGAAATCTCTTTATAAGAATAATTCGTGACAAGTAACCCCGACGTGTGTGACAACGAATCCATAAACAGGGATTGTTATCACACAAAACATTTTATTGTATTTTTCAATTGTAGCTGGGAACTTTTGCTAAAAGTCAGTCTCATTCAATACGGTACTTCGTTTAGCATTTCATTTATGAAAGAAAAATTTAAAAGTGAAACGCGTGACAACTAACCCCGGTCTCCGTACTTGACGTAAACGAAGTAGAAAAAATAAAAGTATCGGTAAATTGAAATTTTTAAGCGTGGTAAAAATGTAGTAGCTTTTATTTACGGTTCAAGTTTAAGCAAACTAAAAGACCTTTCTCCGAACATCGAGGATGTACTCAGAATACAAATGTCACGGTAGTGTCAGCATGACCTTTTAATTTAGCAATGCGATACAAATGTATTGTCGAACTTATGTTGTAGATGTAGACTTTGAATATAACATTTGTTGTCGAACTTTTGTTGTAGACTTTGAATATAACAGTGATAAACAACTTTGAAGTTTGCAATTGATGATGAATTACATTTGGTGTTCGTATTCGTGTCGTTTTAGACCCTACTCGATGGACGGAATGCCATGTCGCAGCGTGGTTACGATGGGCTCAGACCACATTTGACTTGGCGTCTATGGAAGCTTCGAAGTTTCCAACCAATGGGAGAGAACTTTGTCAGCTGACGAGAAAAGACCTGCAACAGTTGACGGATCCTAGGACGGGGAGAAAACTCGCCGCCCACCTCAGACACCTGAGGCTAGGTAAGTTTTTAAACTAAATGCTATTGGTTGTACAGTAACTCTTTCGGACCCTCCTTTGTGGTATTTGCAACTGACATCCTTGTTCGAGAATAATTAGGTTATTCTAAAGAAACTTTGTCAAACCACTACTTCTGGTTATGTTTAGAAAACGTGAAATAATAAAATTTCATTTCAATTTTATTTTTTCCAAAAATTATAAAAATTTAAGATTTTGTTCATAAAGTTTTACAATTTTAACCATCATTTTCCACCTTGTTGAACAAATGCTCGGTAAAGGACGATTAAACAATCCGCTAATGTGAATCCTTTTGACGTTAATTTTAGCCGTTGGTCAAGTTCCAGTTGCTCAAGAATCGGATGATGATGAACTATCCGAAGATGATAGCAGGTCGGAAGGTAAGAAAAGTGTCGGTTATAATTTATTTTAACCCTAATTCTTTGTGTGCTAAATGCTCGGTTGTGATTGGTGGAAAAGAGGAAAATTCCGAGATCCGAGGTCATCTTTTGGGCCACGGGTATTGCGTAGGATGATGATATAGAAAATAAATTAGATTTTGAAGGTTTCTTAGGGGGCCTCTGTCGGGTTAGTATTGTCCTTCGCAAAGATTGTTGGTCTTTCTTAAAGTTGCCTTGAAGACTTCGACGGACAAAGAACTTGCATAACCTGGTTTTTAGTTGACGTTGGATACCAGTTTTGCAATCTTCTTACATAATAAAAAAGCCTTTGTATTAACCATTCATTTAGTCTTTAGCTGTATCTTAGGCACTTACATAATAGTCGTTCGCTACTAATGGCTTTAGAGGATATACGCAATGTCGGCATTAGTCTTTGTTTAAATCTGGAACATTTCAACTTAAACAGCATTAAAAACCCCGTGGTAAAATGTTGAGAGGTGCTAGTTGATAAGTACATTATTCGGCTTTTTTTTTCTCAAGTTAGATTTGTTAGTCTGCTTGACATTTTGGGGATAAAACTAATCTGGATGACAGCTATCCGAAGATCAGCTAATCTTTGGATGTATTTAGCTCTTAATCAAACGTTGTATGGTATGACACCTGTTTAGATGGTGTTGACCATCTTATATTCTGTTTCACTTTATTTCAATGAGAAATTGAAAGTTATTTCGTACAGTATTGTCTAAGAGGAGGCTGGAGTTTAAAAATGGGGAAGATTTTTTTTCCTCCTTATAAGTGGAAGAAATGAATTCAGCTGCAAAATGAAAAACTCGTATTACGACGAAGAGAAAGAACGTTAGAAAAGATGAAAGAGCAAAGACTAGAGAAAATGGAAGGTGGGAGGAGGAGGAGTATAAAAAGAGAAAAGCCGTTTCTTTTTTGGTAATTCCGCAAGGTAGGTACTGCTAGGCGAACGAAAAGTAGGTTCGCGTTTCTCGAGAAGCCGTTTAAACGGGACGCGTTGCATTGTGGGGGCCGCCGTCCTATAGTCTCGTCGTGTTGGTGGAGAAGCGTCTGTTAATGGTGGGTGAGGGAAAGCGAGAGAAAAAGGGGGGCTTTCGAGGTGCTTGGAAGAAGCCCCCTTTTGCTTCAGTATGCAGCGCTGTCTCCCCTACAATATCCCGTAATGAAGTGAAGATTCGCCGGGGTCGACGGCGCGTGCGATAAGCCGCTATTTTCTGGCGCGCGCGCCGTAAAAAAGTCCCCCAAATTACACCGCGCGATAACGAAAGTTGGGCGAAAATTGCAGGAAGGAAATTGAAAAGTTCAAGTAGGTAACTGTTATGAAGACAACGCCGATTCGAGGGGGCCCCCGTCGGTGGTGGTGGAGGAAAGGGGGGGGGGGAGGAAGAGGGGCCGACCAATGGAAAGGCGACGCGTCACTCCTGTCGCCACAGCAACGTCGCTAATTGAAAGACACCACTGTCGTTTCGTCGAGTTCGCCTTCTTTGTACACTTTTCTATTCCACTACTGTGCGTTTACTCTTTCTCCGCTTCGTGGAGCGATCGTAAAAGCAACGCGAGACTTTTCATCGAAATCGCGCATTTCCTTTGCACGCGCGCCAAACCCGACACAACACAACCCGACGCGCGACAAGGAGTTGCTGCTATTGTTTGCGTGCACTAGTGAAAAGCTCAAGCTTATCATCTTCACTCTGTTTCAGATTAACTTGTAAGAAGGGTTGCATGTTGCTCAGGTCAATTGAGTTGGTCAAAGCCGGGCTTGAGATTATTTTTTTAAAGAAAATCCAGTAGCAATAGACACCTATGTAAATTCAAAAGCTAATCGCCTAAAACTGGCATTCTAGTTGAGTTGAAACATGGCGTATTGTGTCCACTTTTGTTGTTCTAATTTTCGATCAGGATTTAATGTGCTCTTTTTAACCTTTTTTGTTTAACTTATTTTGAAGTTGAAATGGTTCAACATCGTTGAGCTTTTTCTTTGATGACCTCTAAAGAACTGAAATTTTGAACATAGGCAGGGGCGTGGAACTTTTTGTTGTATCAAATTGAGACGGATCAATGTCCAGTCAATTCTGAGACTTTGTCACACGAAAGGTCCGTTTTTTCTCGAAAAGTGTTTGCTGACGATATACCTACATTTCAAGCCACCACACATTGTGGTACACAAAGATAAATGCTTCTTTTCTATAGAGTTCACTACTTACTGACAGTATACTACCCAATTACGTGAGCAGTTATTCATTATTGAGAGTATAAAACCGATCCATCTTAATAAACACTTAACATATTTCAGCCAAAAATATATTTCCACGTGTTTGTTTCAGTAATTACGAGGTTTTTTATTTATTTATTTATTTTATATCTTTTCTGTCCCAAAGGGACAAACAGGCATACAAATGGTATAGGAAAGTTGAAATGGTAAAAGCACTCCAAATATATTTGAACA
>JAQIWH010003020.1:0-21695 GCA_034695005.1 Cryptops parisi | reverse complement strand
AAAACAAGCATAGTTACACAAAGGTTGCGTTCGGTTTTGACGCATACGTGTCAAAGTATTTTAAGTTAGGTTAATTATTTTAGTTATTTAAGTCGATGCGAGTTGAAGTGTTTTGGTCGTCTCGTCCTACTCATCAGGCTATTATCCCGATGCTCTGTCTCAAAACGAACATGAAAAACGGGCAAAAACGCTTTGACGCGTGTATGCGTCAAAAACAAACGCCATAGTGTAACCAGAGCCAACAAGTAATAATTACTTGTTGGCTATGGTGTAACAAACATTTGTCAGCCTATTATGCAGCGTAAGAACCAAACTCATTACATACCTGAAGAGAGTTCACCTGTCAAATGCAAAGCAAACGACTTTAAGCTGTGACTTTAAGTAACAAGAAACTGAAACTTACCCAAACCGCCACGTCACCATTACACCGCTGACGTAACATTGCTAACCATTTCGGAGGTAGAATGGCTAATTATTCCTGAGGTAGGCAGGTATTTACATACCGCGTTCATGGAATGCAAGGGGGATTCCCCTCCCTAAAAAAAAGCTTCTGATAAATAAACTTATCACCTGATGCGAAATGTTTAATGAAATTTGGATAACATTATTGACAGGTTTTTTCAACAAAAATTAAAATTTGTTTTGAATTTTTTTATTTTATGAATGATTCATATTTATACGATTTATATGTACTGTACTATGTATCGATGTATGACCTCCCCCCCCCTTCAAAAAAAAAAAAAACCAAACAAAAAAACAAACAACTGAAGGTCTATATACACACCTGGCTCGTGGTGTCAGACCCCTAACCGAATCTACGTGGACAAGGAGCCAAAACGTACGATATTAAACATTACAAATGTTTTTTAAGCATACTTATTATATACTGTACCTGTATGTACAGTACATACATAATGCAAAAATAAACATTTTTAATTCCTGCATGTTGCTATTTATGCGAATTTAATTTATGCAATATTTGAGTACAGTAATTCGATACCTATTCAATTTATGCGTGTTTTCATTCAGTAATTTCATTTTTTGATTTCTGCATGTTTCCATATATATGCCAATTTCAATCTATGCAATTTTTGAGTCATTCGATATTCAATTTATGCGAGTTTTGAGCAATTGCAATTTTTATTTCTGCAGTTTTAAATTCTTTGATTTGTATGCCACTTTTTTTACATTGAACTTCGGTGCCCTCGTTAAACCCCAAATACCTACCTACATTGAACTCATGCGGTTTTTAATTTATGCGAAGAACTTATGCGGTTCTCGTTTTATGCGGTTTTTGGTACAATGTATTATGCAGTATATTCTTAAACGCCTGTAGATGGCAATATGCGTTTAATTCTCAGATTGCCACTCATAAACTCACAACTCACTCGCAAGTGAAGCTAATATACGGTATATATAGAGCAGTGTTTTCCAAAGTGTGGTACACGTATCACCAGTGGTACGAAACAACTTTCAAGTGATACGCGAGAGGAGGATTTAATGAAGTTTGGAAAACGCTGGTATAGAGTTTAAAAATGTACAAATCAGGCAAATCTTAGTATACTGAATAGAAACTAAAATCTAAAAAATATGAGGAATGAGTAACCAACCACACGCTATGAATAACCATTTATACTTTAATTTGCATCAAGAAAAAATAAGCATACTAATGTATAACTGACTATACAATTATTGAATAAATATACAACATCAATTGAAGAATGAATTACAATCGGCTTGTACAGGAGTTTTCACGCGCTATCGGCCCCAGCTTTTCCCTTATAACTTTCAAACTAATGGACGTAATTCAGTGAAATTTGACATGGAAATACCTTGGTGTATGAGAAGCATGGTGATCTCATAGCAAGTTTTAAAATTGGTTTCTATTAGCATCAAGACATGCCTGCACACGTCTCTCTTATTGCTACGCTACGCAAGATGAAGGTATTCACCAACACATCTTCCACGAGTTTGTGAATCGATGGGACGACAAGAAACTCCGTACTGGCTATCTATCTTCCGCACTGTCTTGATGTTAATGGCGACCACGGCCGGATTTATCATTAGGCCCTATAAGGCTAGGCCTAGGGCGGCAATATCTTGGGGTGGAGGCAGCAGATATGACATTAAAAAACATTAAATTATACATTTACTTTAACTACTAACACCTTAGTTTGACAATTAATAGGTCTACATATGTCGAGTTTCATTAACCACCACAATAAAATCAGCTTAAGTAATATTGTTTTGCACATACTGAATTTCCTATGATACATTCTCATTATGTTGAGTCGTTTTTACCTCACATTTACAGTTGACTGTCAAAAATATAGATTTGTTTAATAATATCGTGCTTTTATAAGAAAAAAAATACCGAAAATAAAACTGACCAAACTGTTAATGATTTTTAGCAGAGGTATTCAGAAATAGTACTTGAATCATATTTAACGTTTCTGATAATATTTGCCAGTCGATTGGACACATTTTCAGCAGTGTTTACAGATAACTTATCTAGCAGATTTTTATTTCGGCCGTAGTAATATGGCAGATTTCTGGTAGCAATAGCTCTTCGGAAACTTTCTAACATCTGAAATAGCAAACTTCAATTACAAATTGATGAGCATAAACTTATGCTGAATAATGCAAGTTGTTATTCTTTATCTACTTCACCTCCATGAACAGATTTCCTAAATTATCCTCCTCCCAATAATCTGGCAATGGATGTTTATCAAGCTCTAACAGAATCAGATTAACAATTTGATACGATGAAATAAACACCCAATTTTGTTTATCACGAAGCAACTGCAAAATTAAGAAGATAATTACTATAAGTACCGTATTTTTGCGAATATAAAAGATTTATAAAAGATTTTACACAACGTGCTCCTTAACTGCATCTTATATTTGTAGGCAACTTATATAAATTATAAACAACTAGAAACATTAAAAAGATCATGGATACATGATGATAGTTGTAGGAAGCTACGTATAACCTATAATTATAACGAAGCTATACATAGTAACATAAATTACAAGATGTTCGTGATTTATGCAAATTCATCTTATACGTGTAAGTGATAACAAGAGAAATCCTTCAGATATGTTTGTCACAATGCGAGGAAATGTCGCTATATTATGATTTTGTTACACAACTTACTTCTCGAATTGTGATTTATGTGTGCTTTAACAGATTGTAGCCCTCATAATAAATAAGTAAAATGACGAATCAAGAACTTCCTGTATCAAGTATCGGTATAAGAAATCCCAACCTTCAACAGTTTAACCATCACTTTTGCGGATTTCGTTCCATGAAGCAGCTGTTTATCAGCTTCTGGAAAAGACACCCTCAAGTTTTCTTCAGGAATGTTCTCATGGTTTCGATTTCTGCGATTTCGGGGGCGTTTTTTGGAGCGATGTTTAGGTTTGCGTGGTTTGCCCATTTTAGGAATTAAATAATAAACTCTTGCCTAAAAATATAAAATGAAGTAACATGATATTAAAAATAATATAATCATTCTTATTTTGAATATATTAGGCATATGATCAAAGCTATCAATCTTGTATAAATACTAACATACATATAACTAATAATCTATATATAATTTGTCGAAGATTTTTCAAGCATGCGACATCCGACATGCGACATGACAGCGATTTTTGTTTGGAATATAAGAAAAAGGGATAATCTGCTTCCCCCTAAGTGGTAAATTAACCAGACTCCTTTGTTACTATGTAACAAAGTTACGTCGTAACGGGTATCTTACTAGTAAAGAAACAACCACAAATTAGATGGATACAAAATACAAATAACTAGATAGTCTACAGTACTTTTCTACACAAATACAATGCAACTCCATTTTTTGACGTTCTACTAATACAACGGTTTTCAATTACGTCCATAATATTGAATAGAAAACTAGGGTTAAAAAAATCCTAGCCCCAGCCTGAAATTGAATTATATCCATACCATAATATTATAATGAAAGCACATAATATTTTATGATAATGTAAAAAAGGTATTAAGTTTTTATATGCATTCAGCTATTATATGCTTTCATATCCAAAGGGAAATAAAAGCTATGCAATTTTTTCCGGTAGACTTCTGGAACTAACCCAGCATATGAGCGGTGCCATAAAGCCAGAGACAAAAATACATAATTAATGAGTTATTGTTTGAAGTGCTAAAAATCAGCATTCATTTTTAACAATGGATAGCTTACTTCTGGGATCAGATTTTTAAAACGAGTAGATTTGTTGAAAGTTGGAGGGACTGAATCGGCACCATTGATGACAGTTACAAGATCAACATCAATTTTCTCATCTGTCAAACATGTTATGGCCAAAGTGATTCCTGGCCCACTTTCACGATATGTAATCTAAAACGGATCAGTATTAAAAATATTAAAGTTAAGTAAAAATTAATATATGAAAATAACAAAATTTAATGATAAATATTTACTTTTTTAACCGAGTCAGGTGTCTCAAATAAGTCCCAAGCCTTGGAAATGACCGTTTGCATCCACTTCAAAAATTTGTCACATCTAAAATAGTCATCTTCGAAGAATTCTATCAGCTGCTGGTATAGAATTCTCTCAGCTGCATAAGGCCATAAATTCAATCTATGTATGTTCTGAACAACTAATTTCACGTAGTCGGCAGGATCAATAGCAGGCAATACCTAAACAGATTAAGGTCAGCTACATAAAAATGTATAAGAAATCAGGGCTAGTGCCAGATTATTTTTCACCCTAGGCAAGGTAAGATATTTTTGCCTCCCAACCCTCCAAATTGCCAACTTCGATTTTTAAGAACAGATGTTATGTAAAAAAAATTAGTATTATTGTAGTAAGACGACAACGATAATAAATGAATACTAGTTTGCTCTGACCCTTAAAGATCAGTACTGCACACTTGGCTGCCTTATTTCAGAGCCTTGCACAAAGCCTTTTCCAGTCCGCCCCAGCATGCTTGGCGAGCTAAAAAAGACTTTGTGCAAGGCTCTACTTAGTTTGACTTTATGGTAGCGCCATCCCTGTAAGGAACAATGTACAAGAGTAGTGTACCTTTAACAAACAATGCTATATTTGTTACTCAAACAAACAAAATAATGCAGTCAATATGCAGACACTAATCAATATTATTCATATATACGTTCCTAGTTAGTGCAAAATGTCACTTTGATTTTTTGTAAAATATTACTCATGGCTTGCAGAGATGAGATTCTGGCCTCTGAGGGAAATTTTTTAAGGGAGTAACAAATTTCTTTTAGGGCCCTTTTTCTTTCTTAATTTTTTGTAGTTTGATATTTTAATATTAGTTTATATTCAAAACTTTGGATCTAGGGCCAGGCAAACCCCGTTTTGAATTCTACAAGCATGGGTACAATGTATCCCCCCTCCCTTCATAAGCCCTGGGTATGTGATTCAAGGGTCGTAATTTCTAGCTTCTGTCGTCAGTCTGATTGGAAATCGGATTTTGCACAGACATAGTGAATATAATGTATAGGTCTAGTTGAACTTGAAAAGACAAACGACTAATTACATTTCCCAACAAATACAGCCCATAACCCATATAATGACATTTTACTTAGAAGTTGAAAATCTTTTTTAGTTATTATCAGAATTTCACAAAACATTTTTTAATAAATATTATTTTTGTTATTAATAATGCACCGCACATCTGGCAACATTTTAAAAACTGGCGATGTGTTAGTTTCAAGAAACAGCTTATTTTTTCGCCATATAAATCTACGTTTACTAAAGTTTCAATTTTTGTGGAGGTTTGTTTCTTCCTTTTAAAATCGTCCTTCGATCATTGAAAAATTGGAAGAGAAGATCACACAAGTTATTGCAAGATATAACAGAAACGTTAAAAAAGATTGAAATTCTGAACTTCAAATAGCAAAATGCATCACAACACATGCTGACCATATTAAAGAGGTTTCATTCCAGGAACTAAACAATTTTTCATTAACAAAAACTTTATTTATCTTTATGAAAATTTTTGTTTTCATGAAATTCTCACAATTAATAAAAAAGATATTCAACTTGAAAGTAGTATAAAGATTACGAGCTACCCTGTGTTTCATAGCCATAAAAAATTCTAGTTGTTTTTGTTACCTCAAAATAATTTGTTGGAAATGGCAATTTCAAGATTAGGTTCAAATCGAATTCATGAGCATCATGAATACGAACACCTTCATAATAGCTTCCAGAGTAACAATTTGTTGAAACAATTTTCTAAACAAGGGATCGGCGTCCTTCATTTTGGCTACGAATTCTTTCGTAACTTCGTTCACAACTCGAACACTTTCTTTTCGTTCATCTTCATCTATGGTAATTTCTGTCACAATAATGTTCTTGAGAAAATGCTTCAATTCAGAATTGAGAGACATCTCAGTAACGATATTAATAGTTGGTTATCGATCTAAAAAAAAGATGTTTGAACGTTAGATATTTACTCAACAATATACCAATTAATTCAGATTGACATAAAAAATTGTTCTGCAAATTGTTTAAAAGAAAAGTGAAGAGTAAACTATACAGTACCATAAATGACTTGAGTGTAACAAAAAGTGTAATGTAAGAAATTCTCAGCAGTCATGTCTTACATTAGGCTACATACCTTAAAGATTTCACCTTGTAGCTGCCTTTAAGCTCTCTAAGCAAATCAACCACTCAAACACCGCAACAGACCTAAACTGAGTAAATTTGATTCGGAATAACTAATACCAAAAGTAAAACTTTAGAGATTAGAAGCAAAGTGACGTAAATGGCAAATGCTGGAACGTTCGAGAATAAATATAGCTGACGTAATTTTTTAACTAACTGATTCAATACTGCGCACCTTGTAGTGATATCTCGCTGTTGAGATCACTATCCGCCCCAGATTGCATAGTTTATTTAGAAATAGATAGTTTATTTTCTATGGTAACCAATAGTAGTAGATGCGAAAGCAATAAGAAGTGTAGCAGTGATACAACTAATACTTGTGCAAGCATAAACAGAAATGTAACTCGTCTGCATAAATAAAATTAAAATCACGTCTTTCATTAATTCAAAATTACAATAATTAAAATTATTTTTATTTTCCATAAAAATAAAATTATTTCCCTATCCGTTATGTGTGAGCACGCATGAATAAAAAAAAAAACAATCACTCTTCACGTGAAATATGCCTAAAAATTGGAGTGGACCCCGGGAGAGGAGAGGAGGTTATAGATTATTATCTGACAAATTCATCCTTGTACACTCACCCTCCGATCCGAAAAACAAAAACTCAAGAATATGGAAGAAAGTGTACAAAGAACACATTTATCAGGTTAGCTTCTAATAAAATGTTTAACATGAACAGTATACACCGAGAAGGAAGGTACAAATATCGTGAAAATCGGTTTAGCCAATTTCAATTCAACCGCATGTATCAAGATGGAACGACAGACAGACAGACATGAAATGAATTTCATTTATACAATAATGAGAAATTCGCGAAGTAGGATAGAATTCACACTGGCTGGTCTAAGCTTCTACATGTTCAAGGACTATAGCAGAAAATTTACATTGTATTTCCAAGGGTTATAGCAACGCTGTAGTACCAAGCATAATAGTGGAATTGTAGAAATTAGAAACCATATGATAATTTTAAGTACAGTGAAACTTCTAATAGCAAATATTGTCCTAGGGGGTATCATCTGGGTGGATATTCTTATCTTAAGGGGATATTCTTTGGAGAAAATATTGTCCAGAGAGATATTGTCCTAGAATCCTGCTGCAGACTTAAATTTTGAACCTCCAGCTTGGCCTTTCCTTCTTGGACTTCATACTTAGAACTCATGCTTGAACCTCATGCTTGCTTGGATTTGCTGTTTGGACCTTCTGCTTGTATCTAATTGTTTGACCATTTTCTTAGGACTAAACCTTGGACCTCCTGCTTGAATCTAATTTTTGGACCTTCTGCTTGAACCTCCTGTATGACCCTAATCCATGGACCTCCTGCTTGAAACTAATCCACGGGAACTTCTTTATTAGGCCTGTTTCTTAGACCTCCATTTGTACCTTCATCTTGTACCTCCTTTTTGGACCTAACTCGTACACCTCTTGCATGGACCTCCTTTTTGAACCTGTGTAGGCTGCTTACTCTAATTTGGGCAAGCCAGACACAAACCAAAGTGAAGAGCAGAAGTTACCTAATCGTCTAGAATCAATTTTAAGATTACTTTGTCAATCTAACGTATAGTGGATATACAAGTAATAACAATTGAATGCAATCAATTGAAAGATGTTAAAGCCCGAATTGTGCGTTGTGGTAATTTGTTTGCACTTATTCAAAACAATGAATAACTTATGATTTGTTGCTCTTCAACAAGGTACAGAATAATGAAAGGTACAGAAATAATTTAAAAACTATCTCCATACACAAATACAAATGATTCTTTATTTCAAGTAATATTAAAAAAACACTTTTTCCCTTAGTTGTAATCAATATAAAAAACACTTTTACTTATGATCAGTATTGAAAACACTTTTTGCTTCCAGTTGAATTTAATACTAAAAACACTTTACTTTCAGTTATAAACAATATAAAAACACAATTCTACATTCACAATAAAATCTTGATATAGCTAGGAGTCTTATTTAGTTTCGATTCCTTTCTAATTCTCTACTTAATTAAGTCAGAGTCCGCTATCTAGGCTACACTGAAAAATAAACTTGGTTGGCTTTTACTTAAAACCAACTCAGAGGTTAAACAGGTAACAAAACAACACTTGAGTAACTTGGCAATAAACCCTTTGTCTATTGCTCAGAGATTGAAAATTTCCTTTTCTAAATTCCTTCACTTTACTCCCAATTTTCAGTGCATATCTAGATAACCTTCTCCACTTATGTTTTTAGTTATACATTAAATCAAGTGATCTCTTCTCCAACATTTCTTAGTACAGTTTCCAGAGTGTATTCTTGATATTATAATACAACGAGCTTTATAGCAAAACAAACAATTCTAGAATGAAATTCTAAACAGTACTTATCAATTCTATCCAGATTCAGCATTTTTCTGTCTCAGGAGAACCTGTCTGTCGGAGAGAACGAGGTTGGCCACCTTGAAACCCTCCTGGCAAGCACCTAGCCAAGCACTTCCAACCACTCTCATTAGGCTCAAGAATCACATTCACAAGTTACTTGTCGATTAAGAAAATAATTTTAACACCACTAATAAATAGATTTTGAAACTAGGTTGAAAAGTCTTTCAGGCGTGAAGTTGAAGGCTCAGAACTCGACCAGCAAGTGTCCTGCCTCCAGCAATTTGCCTTCTTAAAGACCCCTAAACTCAGACTGCCCCTTTACTTTTGAGTTAAGCAATTCGCCCACGCAACACTTTGAAAGTGCTTAAAGCCAATGATGGTTGACCTCTCCCTAGGGGTTGAGCTAACACCCTCACTTCCCTTGACCCTCCTACTGCTGATACTAAACTTTTACTTTTTGGACTTAAAAGAAATTTTGCTAAACTTTTAAACCTAATGTTTTTGACTTGAACAATTTTACTATGACTTTGAAGAATACCAAATTTGTTTACAAATTACTTAATTTTAATTTACTTTTACAGATTACGAAGACCAGCAGTAGTGTCTTTGTTGTAAAAATTAAATAAATATAACAAATAAAACCTAAAATGTTGTGAACTTGTACACTTGAAACAAATCCAAAAAAATCTATCCTCAGTACGTTATGAAAGCAATACACCTTCCAAATTTCACGTTTTTAGGTTAAACTGTTTGAGCTGTGTGTGCAGCTGTGTGTGTGTGGCAACTTTGAAGAGTAGCAAGGATTTCGCTTTTATATATAGAAATAACTTTGCTTTCGATTTTTAGTTTGTTAAATACAATTTTCTGAAAACAATTAATAAAAAAATACAGACAAGAATATTTATTGTTAATTTTATAGATAAGTACTTACTCTATAGTCAAGCATTATATTGAAAAAATATTTTTTTTGGAACGTAACCCCACTTTTAGTATGTAATCAATGTCTCACAAAACGCGATTTGTATAACACGACATTTTTTTGGAACCTAACTACCGCATTATACGAGGGTTACCTGCATATATCTGTTCATATTCACAACCCCTTGCTTTGACATTTCAAACACAGTTTACCGTACTACTAAATGTTACTTTGGCATAGCTGTACTTGCACTGCACATATTACCTATCTGAGACTGTATCGTACTTTGCATTCAAAATTCATTATTTTGTATTCAGTGCACTATTTTTGTATTCAATCCTTTATTCAAATTTCAAAATGTAAGTTATCATTAGTGTTTTCAAAGTCATTGGTAATTAGATTGCTAGTCTGGGTGGAACTTTTGTGTACATTCCAAACTGTACTGAAATAGCAGAGGAAACATTTTCCTTCTGTTCTAACATTTTTATTAAGTCAAATCACTGCATTCGCCTTCATTAGATTTCATTTTTGTTGAATTTTACTTGCTGCTTTTGATCATCGCGCCATGAAACTCTTCCAAATTCCCTTGTCATAACTGAAAATTTCACATTGGCAAGCTTCACAAAAACTTGTGCTTGCAAATTTGAAAGACTTTACTGTGTACATGTGACGCTAATGAGAAATTTTATACATTATCACGAGGTGATTATCTATAAAAGATTTCAGTCCATTTTTTTCCTGTAATAATCCGAAGCATGCTAAGGGGAACTATTTCAAGCGCAGACGCCCAAGACCAGGACATATCACTATAGATTGTTATTTATGATTCCACAGCTGCAGGGGACATCAGTATGAGGACATCATTAAAAAGATTGCCAAAGTAGATGACAGTCAAACAACTTTGCAAAGCTGGCAAGTGATGGAAATGATGACTCGAGTAGGGAAACATTGAAATGTGATTCATTAGTTGAAAAAAAGTTATCAAGAAAGCTTAAAGACCAAAAAAATACAAGTTGATAAGGTAACAAATTATTGTCAAAAGAGAGTGTGGCTACAAAAAAGTGGTGGCTACTGTTGTGACTTCACTACTGTTGTGGTGTCACCTGGTGCAGTAACTCATGGTATCAACCCTTGATCAGTGGCTATAAAAACATTATTCGAAGCACTACAGCATGTGCTAATGTGCATGTGTTGAGAAGGTTCAATATGCATAACATCTCTTTGATGATACCAGACATTTCTGTTAAAATGTTATTATTGAAGCTGGTGAGAAATAGTGTACTTGATTGCATAATGTGATTTAATCACATTTACCATGTAATTGATTCAGTTACTGAGGCCAAATTTTGGCAACCCCAAATATTAGGTTAGGTTCAATGTTTTGTACATTGTCTAGTGCAGTGGTTCCCGACATTTTTTGCTTGCGACTTAAAATTCTTAAACACGCGTGGGTGGCGCTCTTAAAAAATCAATAACTTAAACCAACAATGTTTCAACTCGCAGCTGGGACCATAACCTTGAATCCTTTGCTTGGAACTGCTACAAGGACCTTTTACTTTGACAACTTGCTTAAACCTGCATTTTGTACTTGGACCAACAGCATGGAGGAACTGCTGTTGGGACTTCCTGCTATATAATTCTTAGATCTTAGGTTATATGCCTTGATCAAAACTTAGTGGTACCCCTCAGTAGCTTTGTTAACAACAAAGCGTCATTCACACACAGACAATTGAAAATGTTAACTGAATCTAAAGTTAACTTAATATGCCACGTTCTTGACATGCACGAAAATAGACATTTTACCCATCAATGGTAAATTTGTTTGGATTGAATTTGAACATATTTCACCAAGCAAGAGACCAGGTCGCAACAAGCAGGATAATAAAGAACAGCCGTAATGTTTGTTGGATATTCAGAGTTCCGCAAAGTCTACAAAGTTTGTATCCCTGAGCTGAAGCGACCAAGACTGGAGATGTGAAATACGGTTTGCAGAAAGACGGTGGAGAGGATGTCACTCTTCAAGAAACCGGTTGATAAAAATTCACTGTGCAGTGAAGTATTCTGGATAAATATTATTATTATTATTATTATTATTATTATTATTATTATTTATTAACCAAGTCCGAAGAACCAAATATTACAAATTAAAAGAAACTCGTAATAGATAAAAACAAAAATGAAGTTATGTACAAATGGAAAATGACCGCAAAAATAAAAAAAATGATGATAGTTTATAAACTATATGTTATAAAAATAAGTTGACATAGTTAGAAAGATCAGTTTTCAGTTTCTTTAACATAATGTACTTTTTAACACATTTGCAATCTATCTTATTGGCATTTGGTTACAAAAATGAAAAGTATTTTGAGGATAAAACATATCTAAAAATTTATCTGCTATATTAGACATTGAAATTTTGTAAGAATTTAATTCTCGTTTATGTAACGAGGTATTAAAAAAAGCAGAGTATTTGTGAAATGGATGGTGGATGTTTATGACTAAGCAAAGAAGCTCCTTGAGCTGGTGATAAAAATTCATTTTTTTAGTTAATATTTTTAGCTTTTCGCATTTTTGAGAAATTGATGCATACTTGTTCCAACCAAACAAGACACTCAACAGATTCAGGGGTCAGACGTCTAAATTGTCGGGCATCAGACCAAATAACAATACCGTAAGCCAAAATCGAGCAGATTTTAGTGAATAATGTTTTTTTGATTTTGTTTCATTTTTAACTGTTTTTGTGCTGCTTGTGCCATTTGTGTAATCTGTGTGTTCTTGTCCATATCCCTTGGCAAATCCTTTAGCCAAAGAAGGCGAAACGTTGGTGAATCTTTAAACATTGCACCTTGTCAGTAAAGTAGGGGAAATCATTTTTTAATTTCTTTTATTGTTTTTATTATGTTGTTTAAGGTGCAGAAATTAACTTTTAAGATTTTAGTGAATAAATGGAACTCGTTTTTCTTTAGTACTGAGAATAGTCTTCAACCTTTTAAACAAAAAGATGTTTTTTTTATGATTTTGTCTATCATTTTTTCGATGTGACTTCCGAAGGTCATCTTGGAATCAAAGAATACGCCAAGGATATTAATTTCCTGGTTTGTTTGACTTTCCAGATCAAAGCAAATCCTTTGGGTCTTAAGGGGATTCATTCTCATTTGCTTAGATTCAAAACAATAGATTTAAATCTTTTTCCATCCAGTATTCTGCAATATGACATTCTTATGTTTGGTAAGGAAATAGTAAGAAGTTATCATCTGCATAAGTATAAAGTTCTGAAAACAAATTCAAATTAAAAAGGGTATTTGAAAGAAAAGCGTAAAAGATTGAGTTAAGTAAGTACCTTGTACGACACCATGAGAAGAAATCAAAATATTGGCATAATCCAAAACTGTGTGTTACTTAAATAATCGACAATCAAATGTATACATTTATCTGAGAGGCCAAGGCTTAAAATTGTTTCAATTATATAGATATTGGCGGTGAAGATTGAAAACTTGGAAAATGAATGGAATGCTATGCTGATGAAGAACAACATTCTTGTCCAGATGTTGAAGTCATCATCACATATCAATCACAAACAGATGAACACAGAAGAAAGAAATCACTGTCGAACAATCTGCATGCAAATTACCCAACTGGAGGAGCAGAAGACGACTCGGGTGATGTGGCTTGTGTGTCCAAGGCGCAGCCAGGATGTTTTTTGGGGGGTGTTCGAAAATTTCGGGAAGGGTTTTGAGACTTTGGGCAAGTCTTCTCACCAGTCGGGAGAGTGAAAGGCATTAGAATTTTGCTTCGTTTGACAAAGTTGTAAAGACAATTTGACATGAACAACAACAATGTGTTTCTTCATGGGAATCTCGATTAAGAAATTTACATGGGATATTGAAATGGCGGTGACAATTATTCGTGCTATTTAAAAAAAGAATATCTATGGCTTGGGACAAGCTAGTCGTTGTTGAAATCTGAAATTTTAGTCTTGATGAAAAGATTTGAACAATCCAAGAATGATCCTTGTCTGTGCATATGTAAAGATGGAACGAATTTCTTGTATCTCACAATACATGTGATTGATGTGAACTCTGCTTGGGCTCAAGAGAGAAACTGGGGTAAACCATGGTTGTTCCTGCTTCATAAAATACTATTTCATCACCATCAGGTTCACTTCTGTAAGATTTTCTGAAAGAAGTCCTGTGCACCTTATGAGAAGCCTAACGAACGTTAGCGTGCACATTAAACGCTAAATACTTTGCATTTTGTATAACATGAATCATCTTACATTTATGAGTTCTGTGATGTTCTAAGTCATTAAAAAAATAATATAAAAAATAAACCATTGTACTTGTTTCTGTACAAATCAATAGATGTGAAAATTGATATTTTGGAAAATAAACATTTTGCTGTATATGAACTTTTTTTTAAAACTTTTTCAGTAATGAACCTTATTCAAAGCATGAAATAAAAAGTGTACGCCTGAAATTCAGTTCAAATGATTGAAAAAATTCCAAACCATCGAAAAATAGGGAGAAAACGACCCCCTTCATTCAACCCGAAACTTCACTCAATGTAACTCGATATCCTTAAAACGCATAAAATAGGAATCAGACTCCACTACTAGAAAGTAATTTGAATGTTCTTAGTGATAATGTTTTGCTCAAATATAGGATGTCCACAAAAGAAGTGTAGAACTTCATGTTGTAACACAAGCAAAACAACATAAGTGCTTCCTTTGTACATAAACAGAAACACTGTGCATATTGCACTGTGGCAATGGTATTCCTTGGTCACAATAAATTATAAGGAAGCTCTTGAAACGCACCCTTCTCGTGACACGGAATTACCTATACAGGCGATCCTCTACTAACGAACTTTCGATTTACGAACAAACACAACCGCAAATACATTTTTTGTTTGTTTTGCTCCCATTCCCCTTTTCGTAACATAAAATTTTGTTCTGCCCGTCAATTCCACCTGGTACGGAATCTAGTCGCTACTAACGCCTGCGCAGCACTGTAGCGGCAGCATCCTAGTTGTTTGTAATAGCGTTGACACTTGGCAGTGAAACCATCTCAATGGACACGAAGGCAGGGATTATTAAAAGACTCAATGCTGAGAGAAAATGGTTAACGTAGCACGCTCTTACAAGAAGAAGTGTTCCACAGTTGAAACAATATATAAAAGCAGAGACAGAAATTATGATTGATATGATTGATTAGCGACTTACGAACATTTCATGATACGAACGGTCATTCGGAACGTAACTTGTTCGTTAGTAGAGGAGCTACTGTACTAGATAAATTTCTTGGTAACATTTCTTGAGTATTTTACAATGCAGCAAATGATATTTGTTGAGCGTGATCAATGCTAAAAGATTTAACAAGTACGGCACTTCATACTACATAAAAACTAATAAACTCAGAATATATTTGTCCATTATTATCATTTCAACAAACATGATTGTCTCAACACAAGGAAACGATTCCATATCCAGTTGTCAATGCAAATGAAACTATTTGTGTTTTGACAACTCCCAAAAAGTCAGACAGAAGCTGCCTTATAGTAACATCTTGAAAAGAGTAAATCGCTCAAAATTCTGTACAGTAACTGATACAATTACAATCAACTAGCATCATCGAGTAAGATATATATCTTTCAAAATGTACAAACTGTTATGTCCCTTTTCAGAAGTTTACAAAGAAAACAAAAAGAAAGAAAAATGACCATGAGAACTTGTATCAACATTTTCACAAAAACTTTACAACGAGATATAAAAAAGTGCAAGTGATTGTTCTTCAACTTTCAACCAATTGTTTTGCGTATTATCTTAAAAATATTTAAACATTTAAAGATTCATTTGCAAAACAATCTCGAGTTCACTGGTAGGTTCGTAGTTACAATTATACCTGAATGTACATGAAAAAAAAAATAACATAGTAAAACAAAACTTAGTTGATACTTTTTATCTAAATTAAATGGCACTTGTATTTTTTAACAATCATCTTGCATATAAAATGGTTGAAACGCATGTTTGAAAAAAATTGTCGGATGCATCATGAAATTAATTTGTGCTTTAAAAAACAATGTAAAATGAAAGCAAAAAATTGCAGGTGTTATTGTGAATTTCATGATTATCAATCCACAATTTGTAATTCTAAAGTATAGTGCATGCAAACGTGTTTGATCCTTGTAGAAATTATGTACAATTTCTCTTTCGTTCACGCAAAATCCGTTCCCTCCCATGAAACTACAAACTTATAACTTTTGTTGCTCTGTTTCTGACGGTTTGGAAGAAGATCCCGTTTCGGTTTTTGTAACACTTTTTTTGCTGTCATCTTCATCAGCATCTTCGCCTTCACAACTGTCCGTATCCATTTCGGTTTCCTGGTTGTCAGGCGACTCGGCTTCAGTCAACAGAGCGGTAGCTTCTGCCAATGTATCCTGAATAAGTGAGGAAAAAATATGTTTCATGTGTTTTTCCGTTTAAAGGTTAGGTATACAACAGTTAAAAAAATAGCGTAAAGTTTAAAATAGGTAAAAAATAGTGTGATAGTGTAAAGTTAGGTATACAACAGTGTAAAAAATACAGGGCAAGTCTGAATGTCCCTGTACAAACTTTGGGAATAAGTTCTAGGGATCTAAAACAAAAACAAAATGTCTTATGATCATGGGGTCAGAAATGTTTGCATCTGAAATAATATTGGTTCAAAGTTAGCCTACAATGGCTGGCAAAAATATCATGTCCAATTGCCTAGCTTTTGGGATTTTACAAATAGGGGTATAATACTCCTATTCAAAAATACTTAGTGAAAAACTAATCACAGCTAAAACCATAAATCAATAGCTTAAACTTTCCCTTGAATTAAACTCCTTGTATAAGGCTTGACTGTAAATTACATGAAAATTTCTAGTAAATTTTTACCTGAGCACTAATTGTGCGCTGAAAGTTGTGAGAATTGGAATCCTCGTTGGATAACTGTGTGGATTGTGGATTCCAATAAGTGTGTTCAGTCATTTTTTTCTGTAACCAATTCACTGCCCACTGCCATCTTGATGGAGTTTGCATCAAATAATCTTTTGCCAATGGTGACCTTCAAACGCAAATAAATGGAAAGAACGATTAAACACTTAAAATGCAAACATGTAGGCTTCAGTAAAAACTTATAAAATCCATATTTAACACAGTGAACTCGTCCCATTTGTAAGTTAATTCTAACTTACTCTAAATGTGCATGTTTGCAATTCATCAATTGTATGATGACACCTCAATCACAGGCACCCTATTCACCATTCACTTGTAGTAGTTTTGGCACCGTTTTAACTTTTAGTGGCCACATGAACTTTCAAAAGACCACATTAAGTAATGAAATATAACTCATAATAAAACCAAATTCAGTATCATCTAAGAGTGAAAATAGAAGCATCACTAGGAGTGGTGTGTGGACCACCCAGATGACACCAAAATGATGGTCTATAAAGTTTTTGTGTAGTATTTCAGCAAACATTTATTATTTTTAATAATATATCCCTAAAATTTTTTCGTGAGCCTTGCTTAAATGCACTGTATCAATATACTTACAAAGCTAAAATTCTATTAACTTTTTGAACCTTTTGATGCACATGATGTTTCAATGCACGTTTTTAGTCGCTGACTTTTTCCAATTTTCGGATAGTCAGCTACAATATTGTGGTAATTAGTTATTTGTGAACCTATATCAATAACGTTTTGAAAATTAAGTAGTAATTAAAAAAAAAAAAGGGTGTCACCATTCGATATCGCACTGAGCGACACCACTGGGTGAAAACACTATCTATGAAGGCAAGAAAGCCATCTAGTAATGGAAGACATAACTAACACTGGCAGGCAACTCAAAATTAGGTATTTGCCATTCCATAATAAACTTTCGGAATTGAAAATCCTTCTAATCAAAACATATGGTAATGAATGTGTCAGAAGCAAAGCATACAACCAATAACGAGAATTGTATATTTGGATTGTTCATATGATTACAACAACATGGATTTAGAAAACAAACAAAGAAAGCAACTTACTTATGTGCAAGATGGACAAGAAATTTGATACACTGATATGACCTGCGACTATCACTAATGTGATTCAATTTGATTATTGCTGAAATTGTACAGAAAAAAAATATTTAAGATTTTCATTCAAAACAATTTAAAGTGCTAAGTGATCAATTTTTACCAAGCATGCCATCATAATTGCCAACGGAATTTTCACTACATCCATCAATTATGTGTTGAAGACGAGTGAATTGCAATGGATCCTCCATTAGCTGAGCAAAAATAAAATAAAATAAAAGATACACCAAATTGCAAATACAAATATGTCAAAAAAAAAAGAAACATTGAAAAACAACACAGAAAGACAATTTACCAGTACATCCAACAACACTTGAAAAATATGTTTCAGTTCACTGGATGCTGCCGATGTATATTGTGACTAAAAGTTAAAATCAATCGAAAAATCTGAACTTTTAGATACAATAGTGCCATGTTGTACAATAACTCTACATCTAAATTTCCATACCATGATATGTTGAAGGAGTAAAGAGGTGAAAGTCTGATTACAAAAGCTGCAAGCTTTTAACATGTCCATAATCGCAGATAGAGAACCCACTGCTTCTCTACAGGCAGTAATCATCTACAAAATGAAATAGTTAAACATGTTTATAAATATAAGTACATATGTAACAAAAATACACCAATTTTTAATACATATAATCATATATGTATTAAAAAACATTGATGTCAACTGGTAATGTCAAGCCTTAACACACCTCACGAATGAATAAGCTCGATTTGGCTCCAAAGATGATTGACTGAATTTCCGATGGTAATGGCAAACACTGAGAAGTTACCCATGTCGAGGTTCTTTCAGAACAGTTATCTGCATCTAAAACAAAACCAGTTTAATGTTAAAAATTTGCTGACAAAATAAAATAATTACAAAGTAATCCGTGATTTTTTTTTTTCTTAAAAATAATAAACATACTGCATGTCCTAAAAGGTGTTAAATCGCAATTCAGCACAAGAACGGCCAAAATGGTATACAAGCCACCAAATTCACGGCATTGAACAGAATTCCATCGGCGTGGATGAACATCCTGCCATAAACATTTAAGCTCATCTCATGATTGTAAATATTAACTTAATTGTTATTACAGTAAGACACATGTTTTATATATCTAACACTACCTGTGAATCGGTCAGTACAGTAGGACCAAGAAGAAACACAAGAAGTCTTGAGAATGCTTGCAAGTTGAACAGGTGCTTGCATGCTTTAATTCCCTAGAAGGTGAAACAGCACAATCTTATAGACTGTCATAATAGTCATTTAATAAAATATACACAAATATCTTGACAGTTTTGCCAACCATGCTTTTCGAATATAGGTTTGGACAGAATGTATAGTAGATTATTAACAGGCCTGACAAGAGGGGGGGGGAGGAACAAAATACTGGTGCCAGATATCCAGAACAGGGCCCAGAAAAAAAACTTAGCAAAAAAATAAGTTTCTTTTATTTATTTGTTGTAATTTGTATTTTTTTTTGGAAAACTTTGCTCCCAGCAGTTCTGAATATAAATGAAGCAGCATGACCTAAGTAATGAAAAAATATACTATATTGGAAAACAACATTTACATAGCATGAACATGAAATATCACTTAATTAATAGCGCCGTGTCTACCATTACGGTTAACATATTCCAACGTCAACACACTGGGCAGTGACCAAAGACTTTCAGGAATCTAGGATCTCATGCTTGGATGTTGCCTGAATATTGTACTTAAGTTCAAAATGTATTGTACCTAAGTTCAAAATGGGGGGCCCAATACTTGTTAGGGTCAAGAGCCAATTTGTTTTCTACAGATAAAATCGTAATCAACTACCTGAAGGTAGATATGTATTTTATGGTGCACAGAACTTAATTTTAGAAAATCATAAATAAACAATGGGATGACGACTATGGTGATGAGTTGGGGTTTTATGAAGAAGGAAACGGAAAAACCTCGAGAAAACCTGCACTCATGATGTCAAACCCCAAACTGAAACTGGGAGGTCAATGCCCTAACCACAAGGTCAGCACGGACTCCCCGAACTAGCTAAATACCACATGGAAAACCTTAAATTATCCCATCCGAATCAAAACTTACCATTTGTGAATATTCTGTAAGAAGTTCAAAATACTGGCTACAAGTCCGACAATTATCTGGTACATCTTTTGCCAACATTTCAAGTAACATTTCCATCAAGCTATTCATCTGATGACGATGTGAAATCTACAAATGAAAATAACGACTCAACAAATAGATATACCTAAGTTGCAAACCACCTTTTGCATTAATAAAATTACCAAATCATTGTCATGCTTATAAAAGCATTCCAACATTTTTTGAAACATGTGCATGAATGCATTCCGAACATCTTTACTTGGACATTCTAAAAGCAGAGGCCTAAGAAGGAAAATCATCATCAAACCGACGTCTCAAGATAGTTTCTCGATAGTAATAATTAAAACTTACTTTATGTAACCAGTTCCAACATTGTGAACAAAATAGTTCAACAGCCAAAAAGTAGCCTCTTTAGAGTTGATGAGAATTTTGTCCAGACTATCGAGCCACGTTTCGGTGGTTGTGAGATTTTTTCTTTTCGTTCGAAAATACGTATTCAGCAAAAAATGAGTAGTCATTTTCATTGCTAAAACATAAGCTTTCTCTCTTTCTCCCGGTTTTTCTCCTTCCTGTAATAACATAATAAACAAATATAAACAACTAGAAGTAGCTTCGTGCCATGCACGGTTTCAATTGAAACAGGATTTGAAAAGTTTTGTTTTATTAAAATGTCGTTAGGTGTCACCGCTGCATTGACACGTGCTGAAAAAGCGACCAGCAACCAAGCAGTAAGTAAAAAAAAGGCAGCTTCGATAACAGCAACATAGCAGCTTTGGATGGACCAATCGTTCAGGTCCATGATGCGTTCTCACAGAGATGAACGTAGATAAAGGGAGGTGAAGACTTGGGCTATTCTTAATAAGAGTCCACTCTATGTACAACTAGCAATGTTAAAAGTAAGACTATACAATACATCAATAAAACAAACATCAAAATAATATAGTAGACTCTTGCTAATCCGGCCCTCAATGATCCGGATTCCTGCCGAGATGTAAAAAAAGCTGGGTTACAGCACCGATATCAGTCAATGAAACAGTACGATACCATCAATAGATAATATGTACTGGTCTTCTTATTGTTTTTCTTTACCTATCATATATTTGTTTCTTGTTTAGGTTTTTTAAAACACCACATACAGTACACTTGCAACATCGAGTTTAGTAAAGAAGTAATCTAACGTTTTAAATGCAATAATCCGGCATTCTGCTGTGCAAGGAATAGCCGAATTAGCAAGTCTACTGTATTGGTAAGATATGTGATGTCCACTGTGCCACTTTTTCCCTATTTTACGGGAAATTCAATATACAACTTTAGATTTACAAACATCCCATTAGCAACATTTACTATTACAAACATCACAATTTATATAAAAGTCGTTTTTTTGTTATGTGCTTCTCGTTTTAAGTTTGTTGTGTATCGATGAACCATAAAACATACACAGTGGCGTAACTAGGCTTGGTGTCACCCAGCATGGTAGCTCATGGTGATAGCTAGGGCCCGGATGTTTATGCATTTATAAAGCTTGAAATATGCATCCATTTATGCACGTAAAAGTACCAAAATATGCA
>JAQIWH010003019.1:0-21696 GCA_034695005.1 Cryptops parisi | reverse complement strand
AAGTCTGAGGGCCAAATGACATAGCTGTAAAAGCCAGTCGGTGCCCTCGTTAAACCCCAAGTACCTACCTACCTAAGTAGCTAGTAGTGTGAAATGTAATACATTCGATTGTGTTTTAATATTGTATTAATGTAATTAATATTGTAATGATTTATGATAACATTAATAACCCTTATATAATAGAAAAACAAGAAAAATGTTTATGAATATAATTATTTTCTGTGTTGAGTAATACTGTTGTTTTACTGTTTTATAGTTGTACATAGTTTAGTGGGACTTTGTCCTGTTTAAATAAAATAAAATAAATAAATGACTCAATGGTTTTTTTAATGATTGGGGTGTCCATGGATTCGTTTTAGTCTATCGAGTGTCACTAGCTATATGCTGTTAATAAAAAACCAAAACGCTATGTGTCAGTTTATGCGCAGTCGGGTTTTTTGATTTTTTTTTAAATTAGTAATCTTATTGTAATAAAGTGTTTTGGTAATTAGTAGTGATAAATGTAATGTGTTTTTATTTTTCAATTGAAGGCTTGCCAGGAATAACGTTGTATGTTACAAAAAATCAATATTGAGGTTATTATGGAAAACTGTGCCTCATAGATGGGCCTAACTAGTGCTGTCAACAGATAAACTCATACTCACCTAAAATATGCATATATCACTTCGAAATTGGACACCTAATAAGTGCCCAATCAATCAATGCAAGTGACAATCAATGTGTTGCTGAATACTTCTTTTGCCATTTATTTAATACTATGAAATGTTACATGCAACGTTATTCCGGGTGAGCTTTCTATTGTATATTCCTTTTTTTTTGTGGGTTCCACCAAGGAAAAGTTCCAAACATTTAGAAAGGGCGTGAACGTCCAAACCGAACGAACCCCTAAAATTGTTAATTTCTTTGTCAATTCAATTATTTTGTAAAAATTAATTAATGTATTGCGGAAAGAGCTGTTTTTTATAAAAACATAATTGATTTTTCTTCTTATGATACATATAAAAATATTTTTGGAATTATCGAAATTAATAACAACAAAAGATTAATAAATTCATATAATAATAATTTGTTAATAATATTGTATACTTGAAAAATATGCAAAATTTCAAGTCGACCCCCAAAGTTTAGTATCAACCGGTCCACCAGTTTTTTGAGTAATCGATGTGCATACATCACAACAGTTATGTTTTGATTATAGCGCCCCCTTTTGGCATAGGCGAAATTTTGTGGGACTATGAAACAAGAATTACAAGTTTATCCCCCAAGTTTCGTTTCAATTGGACAAACAGTTAATCAGTAATTGAAAGCTTGCCCAGAATAACGTTGTATGTTACAAAAATTCAATATTGAGATTATTGTGGAAAAACGTGCCTCATATATGAGCCTAGCTAGTGCCGCCAATAGACAAACGCATACCTGCCTAAATCATACATATATCCCTTCGAAATTGGTCACCTAATAATGTGACAATCAATGTGTTGCTGAATACTGTACTTTTGCCATTTACTCAAAACTATGAATTGTTACATGAAACGTTATCCCGGGAAAGCCTTCAATTAATGAAAAATGTAATGAAATCACTAAATATGGTGGGAAAAAATCACTAGAAACATGTTTATTTTGTTTGTGATTCGTGATCATATAAATTGACATTGGATTTTAATTTAATCGTTGTATAAAATGATTCTTTACAATTTTAATCGGTTCGACTGGTTTGTTTTTAAAGGAATTTTAAAATAATTCGGATGTTTTGAAAACTTGAAGCAACGTATACTGTATGGTAAGTACATACTGTATAGCCTACTTTCAACTTTTGGCAGTAGCGTGCTCAAACTGTTTCCGTCAATTTTTATGAGTGGTGAGGATTATTATTTTTTATTTCGATAGGGAAACGAGTTGTAGGAAAAGACTACTGCCTTCGTTGATGCTAATTGAAAATTTTTAGTACTCCATAAAAGTCCATCGTCGATGGATGTAAACGTTTTATTAAAGAGTTTTACCCGGGTTTATTATGCTAGAGATGGTCGTCATTTTTTATCCTTGGGAATTGGGCGATGATTGACAGAAAAAAAAAAGTTCACGGCCATATTGCGTTATAATTTTTTTTTTCTATGCTGTATAGTTTTAGTTATGGAAATGCTGGACATTCCGACAGAAGCTTTTGGAACATACTCAAAAATCATGTCAGACCAAAAAAAAAATAACTTAACTTCACTTGCTTTTTATCTTCTTCTTCTCTTTGTTATTTTGAAGACGATTTTTTTTCTTTTATAAACATTTGTCTCCTGCTCAGTGTTCTTTATACGCATTCACACGAACCGTTTCCGATTTGGGATGCAAGTAACACAACTTAGAAACTCAGACACGACCATGCTCTAGACGCGTTGCATAACATCACAAAATAATAAATAAGAAGATATTTTTTCTTTGCTTGAATATTTTTTTTTTTGGAGTTTGAAAACAAGCTAGGGTTTCCTGCTGCATTTGATTAAATGCGTGGACCGTTGGCGTACGTATTTCTCGTAGTGGATGGCACGGGGTATATGCTAAAAGAAGCTTCGAAGCACCCTTTCTTTTTGACTTTTGGATGCCAGCCAAAGCCGATGCACTCGCTTGGTTTGCTCGTTTTCACTAGCGACTTACACGATGTCGGCTTCATCTCTGACGACGCCCATAACAGCAAGCGTCGAGAGATTACAAGCTAATACCACCCACTTGGAGTAGAAGTAGCAGTAGTACTACTGAGTGTGGGGATCTTGCTTAGCACTTCGCTTAAATATTGTGGCAAATGATGCTAATTAAGAGGGGTATGACCAAAGTGCAAACTTGAGTTCATTTGGATTTCAGAATGAGGGCTAAAGCTGCAAAAAATTACAAGAAACGAAAATCATTTCGTTGTAGTGTGTCTTAGAAGGTTTAGCAGATTTCTTGTAACAAGAAGATTTAGTTAAGTTTAAGTAGTTGATCTTTGGTGATTATCATAATTACACGCTGAAAGATTAAAGACTATACACTTACTACTGAATACTTACCTTGATAACACTGTAAATCTTTGTTTCTCAAGAAAGCTAAAATTTTAGTAATCAGTAAAAAAATCTTTGACTTGTCTGCTACATATAATAATTTGCACTTTTGCCTGCGTCGCTCACACGAATGTTCTTATAACAACACGAATGCAAACAGTGAGTAATTGAGCTTAAGTAAAATTTACAATAAGAATTTTATTTTTCCGCATCATTAATGACAAGGCTCAATATTAGTCAATATAAATTTTCACTGAAACGATAAAATTGAACGATGGTGGGGAATCGGTTGAATAGATTTACACGACATTCCGTGCCATATTGTCGTAAGAAAACGAATAAATTTAGATGAAGTTTACTATTTACACTCACGTTGTTATGTTTACTAATTCGATCTGAAAGGGTTATTTTTGGAGGCAATCTCGAATGTGCGATTCAAGTGGGTCGCGAATGTAAAGGAACTTTGCAGTTTTCTCATTCATTGCTAATGAATCAATTTGGATTATCAATATACATGTGTGCTGTATATACTGTAAGTTACAAAGTATATACACGGTATGCTGTATATACCAGGGATCGGTGACCTTTTACTAATGCTGTGCTGAAGTAATGTTGCATGACAACGTGCCAAAATAATTCCACTATATTTTTTTTTTGTAAATAACAACCATTCAAACAAATTCATTGATATTGTATTAAAATGTTTCCGATTCTCTTTGTTGTAGATTATATTTGCCTTTTTTTGACTCATTTTAACGTCACCACCGTGCCGTAACTGTAATATACGGCATTTTAATTCACACAGTGTGCCATTGAAGATTGTTCCACTCTTGGCACGCGTGCCATATGTTTCCGATGCTGGATATGAATCTATATTATGTATACATCGTCGGCAAGAAGTCGCGTATCCAAGTTTGATAATAAGAAAACCATAACCAAACCATAACCATTACCAAAACCAAACCATCACCAAAACCATCCCGTCAAACACTGACGAAGAGAGTTAATCTCTCGAAACATGTTCGTTCTCATAAATGTTTAAAAAAATATAAAAATCTTTTTTTTATTTATAGAATAAAATAGCATTAATTTTAAAAAAAACTGTATCTTTTTGTTATCAGTTGAAACCTTAATAAAGAAAACCATAGCTTGAAATTCTATAGCATAGGGGTGTGCGTTCATAGGAACAACAGTTTCAAGACTGGATTAAATAACGTAATCTTTATTTCTGTAGTTTTGCTGTTTCATGTTTGTATGGGTGTAGGCTTCTTTTGCCTGTGGGAGCTGTAAATCGAAGGCGCAATTAAAAGCTCGATGAGGGTGATGTCGCGCACCAAGTTTGAGATTTACGAGTGCGGCCGTTGCTCCGGCTGAGACCACTGCCGAGATTTATGAAGGTCATTGGCGACGAGGAGACGGACGACTCACTTCCCCCTACTACTGTATCTTCCCCAGTTGGCTTATCAGCAACGTCCACCCATACTGGTCTTAATTCTCAAGTTAAAACTTGACACTCTAGCTAGCCACCAAGGGATTACTCCGCTGAAACCAGCTTGTAGAGCTAGAAATCTGCTTCGAAAAGTCAACTCTACGTAGTAGGCTTTCTTGTTAAGTTCTTTATTTTCTGTGGGGTTCTACATAGCTAAGAGTATTGACAAGTTACTGGGCTGGAACTCAGGATAATTTTCCGAACATAAATTACACTGTTACAATAGAATATAATTGAAATCTTATAATAATTTTTAATCATTGACATTATTCAAATTTTGATTTTCACTAAAATTAAACTTTAAAACATATGTGTTAGTTGGTAGCCTATTAAAAGAAATTTTCGGAGCTGATCAAGAATAAATATGAGAATCTCACATGGTGTCTTACATGTACCGGTACGGTACAGTAGTTGTAATGTCCTCTAAACACATGACAGATTATATTATCTAGCTATACAGTTTTCTGTGCATGTTTGTTTCATTTTCCCGTAATAACATGGGCATTAAAGAAACAAACCTTAAATCTATTCAGTGGCGGATTTACCAGTAGGCTGAGTAGGCTGGAGCCTAGGGCGGCAGATTTTAGAAGCGGCAAATTTTGGGCCAATTTCTTTTTTTATATTTTACAGAAATTAAAATTTTTCTACAATTTGAGTAGTCGCGTTTGATTGCGCCGAGGGAACCGAGGCAGGGTCGTGCTGTAAGCATACGCCTCTTGGTGGCATTGAATAAAATTCGAGAGAGATAGATATAGAGATACAAACGGGGAAGTCCCATCCCGTATTTACTTCAAACACAAAAGAAAACTGTCTCGGTTGATTGCGTCCTGCAATTTCTAATACGTATTAATATTTTTCTGGTACTGTAAAGTACCAAAACATTTGCGACATGAAAATATTTTCATCAAGCATTCGCGGGCCACAATTGAGGGCTCGGAGGGCCACAAATGGTCCGCAGGCCATGGGTTGGGCACCCCAGACAGACGGCCTGGGTAGCTTAGTACTTAGTTTTAATTATTTTGTTAGTTTCTAGGGTAATTAATTCTTACCTGATTTTTGTTTAACAGTTTGGGATGCTCTGAGTGGGTGTCACTTCCCACTAAAAATAATTAAGTGACTGGTAGCAGCTCTGCGGTTTTTAAGTTTTAGTTGGACGGAAGCTATTGATCTGGGACTGTTAGACTGATTACGCCCTGACAACTACTGTTAGCGTCAACAGCAATCAGTATGTTGTAAAAAAATACGTAAAGTATGTTGTAACAAACATAGATGTTGTAAACAAATCAGAATGTTGTAAATAAATAGTATTAATAAGTTAACAACAGTGTAGTAAATAAGGATCTCTTCTGTTGTTGTAGTTTATTCAGTCTGAACATAACCATGACAACGTAAATGTAACCTCTTTCTTAATTCATTTTGAACAATCACTTTTTTTCCTAATAATTGTAAGCTCAATAAAAATTCTAGAATTCTTTTTTTAGAGGGGGTCATCACGAACGAATTTGTCGGCTTCCTAATCAAAATTACAACATTGACCATAGTCTAATACTTAACTGCAGTGACACATGACGGCACACCAAATTTCAAGACAATTGAATGAGAGATGTAGAATTCATAGCGAACAAATGGAGAAACAAACAAGTGTACTTTATGATATAAGCTCAGAGATCGTTGAACTGTTAATGACAATGCACACAAAATGTACCTTTATTAAGAATTTAGTTTTGCAAACAATACAACGTGTTCGACAATATACAAGATCGTATATTGGCTGACACTGTTTATCTACACTCTAACTTAACAGTAACCGCTTGGATACAAAACTAGTAACCACTTTGATTGCGCATCATCTTATGTCTATCTGGAGTAAAAATTTTAGAGTGGCAATTAGTGTCAATTTAGAGGGTAACACTTGCATAGAATGATTTTTGAATAACTTTTTATAATTTTTATATTAGCTTCACTTGTGAGTTTTAGAGTGTGCGAACTGAGAATTGAACGCATACTGTCATCTACAGTCGTTTATGAAAATATACTTTATAGTCCAATGCACCAAAAACGCATAAAACGAGAACAGCATAAGTCATTTGCATAAATCAAAAACCACACAAGACCAATGTAAAAAAAAATCGCATATATAAATAAATAAATAAATTAAAAATTGCATAAATCAAAAATGGAATCGACTGTACTCAGCTTGCATAAATCAAATACTGAATTACTCAATGATCTCATAAACTTAAATTCGTATCAATCGAAATTCACATGAATCAAAAGTCGCATAAATCGAAACGTGGAGATAAAAATACTCAAAACACAAATTGAGTATTGCATATTGAAAGATTGCTTACATTTTAAATCGCATAAATCGAAACATGCAAAAAGAAAAATAGATTTCTTGCAGTACATACAGTATATCTGTATATGACAGTATATAAAGAGTAGCCTGTGCTTAAAAATGCTTAATGTACTTGATGATGATATTAAGAATGTGTGTGTATTTTTCAAGTATTTTTATATGAAGAGTGTCAGTATTTTTATATGAAGAACATATGATAAACATTAGTCCCCATTTATCCGCAGGAATAGGTTCCATTCCAAGCTTATCCGCGAATGCCTGAAACCATGGATAAACCGAACGCTATTTATTATATGTAATTGTGTTATATTTTTTCTATATAGTACTGTAAAAACATACCTATGATAATTTATTTCTAGTATTTTTATTAAGTCGCTTTTGTCATATTTTCGCTAATAAGCGCACTTTACGACCCTTCTTTGGCAAATTTGAATTGTCAGCATCACTTATTTCGCTTGAGAGCTTTTTTTTAATAAAAACAAAAGACTATCACGAGACTTCTCTACGATACTCAGCACGACATGCTATTTAAAACTAATAAATTGTAAAACTTTAGCATATTATAATATAGGACCGCCGTTCTGCGGTAGGAGTCAACCGCAGATAACTGAATCAGCAGATGCTGAGTCAGCAGATACGGGGTTGCTACTGTAACTTATCTGACCTGACTAATATTTATGAATATTTGTTTAAATTTTAATCTCATAACGATATGAACTTTATACAAAAAAGAAAGCCTACTAAAAATTACATAATTTTCTATATTGTATATAATAAATTAATAATATTATCCATCATCTATCACTATATAATAGTTACCCTAAATAACGCGCGAGACGTAACGCGATTCTATCGACGTAACCCCCTCGATTTTTAACAGTTACCCACCGATTTTGCATAAGTTTGTGTTAGCGTTTCGATGGTAATGCTATCGATGCATGCTATCGATACCACGTGGAATGTTTACTACTAGATTTCCCGCGGTTACCATACTACCGCGGGGACGTCACGTTCTAGTCTTAAAAGAATGATCGAGATAACAATGGTTCGGTGTTGTAAAATGAAACTCGTGAAGCGTTGTAACATACGCGTGAATTCAACAATGTTGGTAAAAACTGAATGTAAAAATTATAATCTTTTTATGATTTGATGATGTTCTTAAGAAAGAAGTAGTAGTGTAATTTATTATCTTCGACAAATCCATGTTCGATTCCATAAAGTTTTACTTAAAAGAAGCATAGTTCGAATTGATCTGGTAAAATTCGCGATGGACAAACCAACGTACTGTTTAAAATGCAAAACAAACACCAGACTGGAGGTTACCGAAAATGGTAAAATTTTCATGAAGTCGGCTTGCTGTCGCTGTGGTCAACGAAATGTCGCTTCATCAAAAAGTATAAATTCCTCATTTTTGAATTTTTATGACAACTTGTATTGGAACAATTTTTCATTGGTGATTTTTATCAATTGTTTCGGAATTGTTTAGCAACTGGATCTAAATCATTGGTGAATGGAATGAAGCACAGGCACATGAAAGACAAATACCACCTAGAGAAAACCTTTTTTAGACAACGGCAAGAATTGTCGTTATGTTTTCTTTCTTCAAATTATTCGAAGCGTTATAGCACGAGTATACTGGCCATGTTGAGTGTGTTTTGAACTTTGTAAGTTTATCAAATGATATGGGTCTACTGTACAAAATGGAATACAAACTGTTGTGGTGACCGAATTTTGCCCTCCGCTAGCTAGGGGATCTAGAAGAGATTCTGCCACCCCCAGGTTCGTTTCTCGACGTCCGACACTGCCAATCGCGACGCTGCCTCCGGAACACAGCCAGCCGCATGAGCACCATGTGACTCGCACTTAGCATCGTCACCTACATACCACAGTACCCGCCGCTGGGTACTTGGCAATCCATGGCTCGACTTCTCGTCGCCTCTGCGTTACACCCGGTCGTCCGCGTGCACTGTGGGTTCCCGGGACTCCCAAGCTGACGCACCGCATTGATAGCCGGTGGCAGAGTAGCGCAGCCGCTTGTCATACGCTACCCCCATGGACGTGGCAGGAGAGGACCACCACGACGACACCAACCTTCCACACGGCAGCAGGGCAGTGAGGGCGGACTCCAGGCTGCCCCACAACTCCGCACGGCACACTACCCACTACACGTCGATCCGACCTGCAGAGAACACTCTCCTACGTCCAAGCAGTACGAACACTGGAGATCAAAAGCCAAAGTCAAAAGCCAAGTTTATTTACATGATTCTAAGTATCTAACATTACAACAATCAGCACGTGGCGTGCTGCATGAAGCCACGCAGCATCGCTATCCGTGCTTTAATACCATGATTCTATAACAAACAGTTGCCCCCTTCAGTGCACCAAAACCTTTTGGTGCACTGAAATGCGTTGCAATGAAATGTGTTGCACATTCCTTTCACTTTACCCCACATAAGATTTTGTTGCACAGAAATGTGTTATATTGGAATTTGTTGCACATTCCTTTAACCTCACATAAAAATTTTCACTTCAAAAATTATATATATTTTTAAAATCCCAAATAATTTCAT
This sequence comes from Cryptops parisi, assembly GCA_034695005.1. Classification (NCBI taxonomy): domain Eukaryota; kingdom Metazoa; phylum Arthropoda; class Chilopoda; order Scolopendromorpha; family Cryptopidae; genus Cryptops; species Cryptops parisi. The sequence continues at coordinate 12,255 of JAQIWH010003019.1, read as the reverse complement.
TGGTAAAGTAATTAGAAGACGCGAAAAGATCACACGCTATTTGCGTTTATTTTATTCTTTTAGACAAATAAATTTGCCTCGTGAGGCGTGAAATTAATTTTTCAACATGGGAAGAGAAAGTTAGGCCATGATTGAACCATACTCTCAGTATTTTTAGAGGTTTAGATTCATCTTGAAAAAAATTCGTAAACGTTAAACGTGTTGTTTTCAATGGGTTAAGTTGTAGTCCATGTTTTTCACTCCAATCTGAGATTATATCTAGATCCTTCTATATTAGTACATTATAACTGTGATGTTCAAACTTAGGATAGCTATTTATCAAGATATTATCATCGATATAAGTTAGTAAACGTCCAGTAAGGGGTAGATCATGGATGCTTTTTGAGACGATATTGTAAAAGATTGTGGCATTTGGCAACCCTGTATCACACCGTTTCCGGATGGTGTACAGGTCTCAGGTTTATCCCGTATTGCAAAACTCCTATTAGAGAAATAACGATTAAGAATTTTTACAACAGTCGAAGAAACACCCAACGAGATACGATATACAATATACGATATAATCGTTGTTGTTAAATCGCACTATTTATTTTTATTAACAGGCCAAATGCACCAATATACACCAAACGTGAACAAACACAAATTAAAACAAAGGTTGGCAGATAACAAGTTTTTAAACTATTGTAATAAAATAACATATGAACTCTAAAAGAGGCTAAATTATTATGGTCAATAACTTGTCAAAAGTTTTAAATTCTATTAGTTTGGTTAACACCATTAATGTAAGTCCATAATACACTTTGAACATTGACAAATTGAGTTTCAAATTTGAACACCCTTCATCTAAACTAAAATTAAGTTTAAAAAATGTATAATTATAATTGGTGATTTTATATCATTTATCTTACAGAAAAAAAATACAATTTTAATAAGTTTTAATAATTTGTATACGCTTTATATTAAATTTTCTTGAGTGAATTTGTGAGTCAGTGAGCTTGTCAGGTCAATGTGTAGATATAACTAATTGAAGGGCCTGGTGTTTTGAGGAAAATGAGTTTAAAGATCTGAACTTGCCTTGCTGTTTATGGGCTTTTTCACACTTTTTGCACTAATATTTTGCACATAATTGTTGTTTTGCTCAAAAGTATCCGTCAGAATAGTACAATTTCACCTAACACATTCGAAAATGCTTCTAGGTCATTTTTAACAAAAATGTTACTTAAACACCTTTTTTTACATCAGGCCCTTCAATTGTATTCACAACTAACAAAAATACCCGGTGTTCCCGGACTAATAAGTGTGTTTACCCATTGCAAGCAACGGCGAATTTAATAATGATGCTGTACATATCATACGTTTCGTAAATAAAATTTAGTAGTATTATCAAACTATGTTTACATACATACATATATATATATATACATACATTCATACATACATAATTCGCATAAATCGAAAACTGATAATGTATATTTTTTTAAATTTTCATTTAAAGCATAAAAAAAACATGTTCACGTTAATATTACAACCTGGCATCATGTTTGAGCGAGAATTATAAAATGTATGTGTTTAAAGAAAAGAAAATATACGTTTAAAAAATATATATTATGCAAGTCAATGAGCGAAAAAAAGTTATATATACAGTACAAAAGAGCTCAGCATATAGCCTAGGGCATTAAATTGTTCCATATGTTTTCTCTATGATATGGTTGAGCGATTTCTTTTCCGCCGCAAAGTTGCGGTAAAAATATGATAATCCATGTGGAACGCTGAGATGTGAGATAAAATCAGCTGAGAAAAAGGTAAAGAGAAACCAGTTAAGATGAAATTTTTCTGCCAGTTAAGTCAAGAAAGGATAAAGATGGATGATGGGAAGGGTTCACCACAAAGATTAAGAGATTCGCAAAGAAATTGAAGGGATGTTAACGTTAAGAAAAAAATGATGGACGACGTTGATAAAGTTGGTAAATGCCATTTGTACTTTGAAGAGCTTAATTGACACTTTGAAATACAAGAAGTGGAGCGATTGTGTTTTTTTTTCCATAGAATACGAACAAAAAAAAAGTCCCAGAGTGTGATGTGAATTGTGTTGAAAGGATTTTCGACATGATGAAGGGGTAATAAAATAGGGTGATTATATGATGTGTTTTTATCCATCTGGTGTGAGGATTCGGTAAATGTTTGCGCAGCACTTCTCACATGATGATGAATGGCTTTTAGAAATTGTGAGTTGTGTTTTTTTCGGGGTGATATAGAAGTGTTACAATTGAGATAAGATACCAAAAACTGACTACATTAATTGAGATAGTTTATATACCCCCCAAAACTTTTCCACTCAAAAGTTATCCAATCAAATAATACCAATAGTACTTTTTTTAGTGTCAAACTACTTAACACAAAACACCCCAAAAAACCACATATTTATGGATAAATATATCTCATCTTCAGTTAATCGTTTTTTTTACATTTCGTTTTATTTAGTGTTTTTTTATAGTTTTATTTACATAATTTTTGATCATTCGGATATTTAGTTACTTTTAGTCTCATCGGATTTTTTAAACATAAAATGAATAGTTACAGTATTGCATCACTAGATGGACAAGAAATGTTGTGCCATGTATTGGTAACGACATGAAATAACAACATTATTGAAATAGTTTTAATTGTTTAACTTATATAATTTCCAATTCAATTACTTTTGTTCTCATCTGATTTTAAGGAGTTTTTAAACAAAAAATGAGTAGTTGCAGTATTACATTACTAGATGGATAAGTAACGTTGTGCCATCTGTTGATGAAAATATGGAAGAATTAAAATAACTAAACATTATAGAAATATTTTTAGTATTATTTATATAATACTATAAAAAATTTAAAATTGATATTTGGATATTTAATTACCATTCTTTTCTCATCTTATCTGGTTTTAAGGGTTTTTAAACAAAAAACGAGTAGTTGCACTTTTGTATCACTAGATGGAAAAATAATGTTGCGCCATCTGTTGTTGAGAATAGGAAATAAAACAAGTAAATATTTATTATAGAAAGGGTTAAAATAAATTTATAATTGGGACTAAATACACATTAAGCTAATAAAATAACCTACGTCATGGGTTAGATAAAAATTGTTACAAATCAACAAGTTTTATTATACGTTTAAACAACAGTATGGCTGTTATATAAGGCACTTATTTATGATTAATCTTTTTAAAAAACAATATATTGGTAATCTACTTATTTTTTTCTCTGAATTCAGTACAAATTTATGCAACCAATTTTGTTTCATTCTACGAGCCAAAAAATTAACGTCCGATTGTAAAGGAATTCACTTTATTTAATTTGTATATCAAATTGCATATATGACAAAGAAATGATGATTGATGTTCTACATAAAAAAAAAATCGATGGTACCATTTCGTGTTCATTACTAGTCATTGCAATTTGAGTTGAAAAGTTTCGATTGTTGTTCTTTTTCATCGATTTTTTTTTTCACCTGGCAAGCTTATTTGATGGGGAACATCTTTAGGACAAGGAAGAAGTTAGGGTAAGGAGAAAAAAAATCGAATATCGATTGGAAGTTTCTATTTTATCGACTAGGATCTCGTAGAGAGAGAGAGACAGATGAGATAGGAAAGAAATTTTTTTCTCTACATTCCACCCACTTTGCTCTTTCTTTGTCGATTGAATTTCAAGTTGCACGCACGCATGACAAGAAAGTTGCCGCCCCAAGTTGCATGAATTGGGCCTTAGAGTTTTCTTTCGTTTCATCCATTAGATATCTAGTTCAGTTTTTTTTTCACTATCTTTAGTTTATTTTATTTTTTTTATATTTAATTTCTGACTTATTTATAAATTTTGTAGTTTTGGTATTAAATTTTCCAACTTTAACAGTATACATAAGAAATATCTTAAAAATACGTTGAAAAAGAAATATACTTAGAACGTAAAATAGGCCTAATGTATCACATGAATAGGCATAATTTGAATAAAAAGAAGTTAAAGTTTATCATGAATACGCATGCAAAATGATCAATTGACCGTTTTAGGTGATGACGTCATAGAAATAACGCATTGCAATTGGTTCAACAATGCCTCGTGATGCACGGACATTGAAAATCAATGATAATATTAAATTGAGAATTAGCCTCGACGTATGTACAATAGAAAAACTAGCATTGCAAAATTACTCAAACAAAATGTACTGTAATTAATAATCAAATTTTGGATATTTACGGGACGGTTCTAGGCCCTTCGGTCTTTGGAAGCTTCGCAATAGCTAAAACCTGATTCGTTCCTCTAGTGTTGCTACTTGTTTGTGATGAATTATAGGTTTATTTTGCAGGTTAGGTTTGTATAAAAAAAAATCATACATTTAATGATTTTTTTCTTCTAACTTAACCTGCAAAATAAATCCATAAACAAGTACAAGCAAGTGACAATACTAGAGGAACACGTAGGGTTTAAGCTATAGGCAAGCCTCCATAATCGATGGGCCCAAAACCGAAAATGTTCCAAATTTTCATAATAAGAATTAAAAAATTTAAATTATAAAATTTAAAAAATTAAAACTATAAACATAAAATTATAAAAATTAAAATTATAATTGAAATGTGTAAAAATTTAAATGCATAATAAAAATCTATAAAATAAAAAATAATAAATTACAAATTTATAAAAATTTAATACGATAACTAATTTAATCAGTTTTTTAACAGATTTTTTGGAATTTTGTTAAAGTTTATCGATTATGCCATTCACTGATAGGTTTAGGTAAACTACTTGTCCACCAGGGTCGTCGGCCATTTAATCGAAAAGTATCATTTAACTATGAAACCCAACGAAAAATTATTCGTTTCATTACGAATTCCAAAGTTTATAAACCAAAAAACAAGATTCGAACTGCATTGGTTGAAAACTTACAATTCGTATCTCAAACAACGAAAGCCAGTTTTATTAGATTAACAAACTCTAAAAAAAAAAACACAAAAAAAAAACAACAAAAAAATAAAACAAAACAAAACACAAATTAGCATCACATTAATATTTATTTTTCTAACAATTAGCCATGATGAAATCTGCATAAACTAACACCGTTTTTTCAAAAATAAAATTCAATTACCAAGAAAAGACGAGGACTAATTAAATGCTCAACGAAACACCACAAATCTAGCAAAACTGAACGCGTAAAACTCAATTTCAAGATCCTTCGAGATTTATACTATAACTTTTTTCAGCTTTTTATTTCAAACTTTGTCGTTGAAGATAACGAGACGATTTTTTTTTGTATACTAATTTTCATCTACCGAGCAACAACAACAACAATAACGCGCAATTTTGTGTGATTTCGCAAGGTGCCACTTTACATCACCATCTTGGAAAAGTGACCTTAGCAAGTGCTGCATTTTCTCCTTCACGCTTCCCACTCGTTTTTCCAACCCTAACAAGTTAACACACTGCTGCTGTTGTGTGCGATTAGACACGAGAATGCATCGTTTTGACAGCACCGCTGAAAGGTTTAATGAAAACGAACCGTTAACAAAATGCCACCAAAGGTTCCACCACCACCACCATGTTGCACGCAAAACGCGCGTACATGCAATTTTCTTGATGGCATTTCGGATATGTCATGTTTGTTACTTTCTCGTTAGCCTTCGTTAATTTCGGTAATTTCAGTTTTTCGCTACATACAGTTTTTTTTATATTATATATCCGGAAATACTTTTATTATTATTATCATCATCTTGAATCAGCTGAAAATTGCTTCCACTAATAAGCGTATAAAAGTAAAAATCAATCGTTCCACCATATTTCACGCAAAACGCACTTACATGCAATTATTTCGGATAGGTTACATTGTATTTTATACGCTTTTTAATAGCTTCACTTGTGAGTGAGTTTGTGAGCGAGCTGGGAATTTAAACCTATACTGGCATCTACAGACTTTTTATGATAATGTACTGTATAGTCAAATAGATCAAAAATCGCATAAATCGAAACCACATAACTCCAATGTAAAATAAAATCACAAATCGAATCAAAACTCGCATAAATCGAAAATGGAATTACTTAAAACTCGCATTCCGTTTTATGTTCTATTTTATGGAAATTTTGATACATTCTGTCAAAGTTTTTCACGTTTTTAACTCTCGAAAAAGTTTGACTACCTGTGTATTAATAAATAAATTCAAATTGACTATTTTCACGGGAAAGTAACCTTAAGCTTTGCATTTTCATTGACTCGTGTGTTCGATCAACTACGGGTGCGAACAATGAATCTTAAAATGGTAAATGTTTGAGGAAAAATCAATAAAAGGGGTCGCCACTTTTGATGTTCGCACACCAACAGTGTGTGTGTATTGGATATTTCAATTAGTTTCCTTTTGTTTGCAACGAATAAACAAGTTGTGCAATCCATCAACTTCCAACACAATACTCGTTGGGTAGCTCACTATCTTTCAACACCTGTCACAGTTTATTAACTGTCTATGGATCATCATCATTCGGGGGTTACGGTAGCTATACTAGGAGATGAATATCAAGTTGTTGTTGTTGCCGTTTCTTGTTGATGCTGATTTTTGGTTTCTTTTTATGCTCTTTTATTATCATCTTCAATTGTGCTGAGTGAGTTTGTGTGTGAGCGAGCTGGGAATTTGAACGTATGCATGCCATCTATAGTCGTTTATAAGATTATACCGTATAGTCCAATGTAACAAAAACGCATAAAACGAGAACCACATTAGTCTTTTATGAATAAAGTATAAAATAAAGCATAAAAAACCGCATAAGTTTAATGTTAAAAAAAAAGATCGCAAAAAATCGAAAGTCGAAAGATCGAAGATCGAAAATAAATACATAAATAAATACAAATAAATAAATCGAAAATTTTAGGAAAAAGAATGGAATTACTCAAAATAAATCAAATACAGTATCTAATTACTCAACGATCGCATGAATCGAAATTCGCATATATCGGAATTCGCATAAATCGAAACATGCGGAAATCAGAATCTGCGAAAGTGAGAGGTAGTTAAGTTGAACAACAAATGATGCTATTCATAGCTTTAATGATGTTTATTTTGGCTCGTTTGAGATGTTAGTAGAAAAACGGTTGTTTCAAGTGTTTGCTCGAGTCATTTGCCTTTGTAACACTATCAAAGTAACGGATTTGTTTATCAACTTTACATTCTTTAATATATTCTGACATTTTTTTTTCTCCGCTTGTTGGTAATGTTTTGTTTAAATTGTTGAGTATATTTACGTAGTTGGTTAAGTTGCTGTTTACGAGTTCGGGTTGAAAAGCTTATTTGTTTTCGATGCGGGGTGTGGGTTTATTTTGTTTGTATAGAGTGATTACCCTTTAAAAGAGATAAATTAGTCGTAATATAATATGTAGGCTACAGAAAGTTATCGATTTATGAAAGTTTCTGATATGCGATGAGCGGAATCCTCCAACATGCTCGTTATGTGAAAGAAACATTTTGCTAAAAGTGTTTTCATGCGATGGTTACACAAGTTTTAGCACTTCGTGTGAATTGTGATATATGCTATTTTCGATTTACGCAAACTTTCTGTAGCACATGACAACTGGCATAAATCGAAGACCTACTGTATATACGAGGTGCAAAAATTGGAATGGTTTCTTGTGTAACAATGTCAGCGTAAACATTACACGTTTTAGGCACGTTTCAACTAATGCACACTAAAACCGTAAACCTATAGAACCGTTAGTGAGTGAACAGTTGCGGAAGAAATACAAGTGTGTGTAAGAGTTTCGGTGTAAAAATAAAAGGTTGTCAAAAGTTAGAGCAGCGCATTCTGCAAGCCATGATGCGCATGGACTTACTGGACTTCCAGGAGGACTTCCAGGACTTACTGGCGAAGAAATAAATTGCCAAATTCGATCATTTTAGCCCCATGTGATTTCCGAAGTTTCCCAAAAATAAAAACTGTCATGAAATGACCAAGATTTTCAGACATTTCTGTCATGCAACGTAACGTTACAAAAACATCCAATGGTATTCCCGAGTTCCAAAAAGGTTTTCAGCAATGGTAATAATGCCAAACTTGATATATTTTTGGTATACTTTGAAGGTGACAGTAGCTTTTAGTGCACAGGTGTGTTCAACGTTTTTCTACAGATGCATTCCAGGAATTAAATTGTCGCACCTCCAATATATTTACTACTGCATCACGGGTGAACTTGAAAAAAAAATTGATTTATAATGAACTACGGTTCACGATTTAAAACGTGATTCGGTTACTTATTTAAATGCTTTTTAAGTACTCTGGTCGAATCACGTGTATTTTTTTCACCTGGGTACGTGATGACACAACCTGTTTTACAGTTGCGCGTGGCGTGAAACAGAAAATGTGATCCTTCACGTGAATTCATTCATTAGATCTTTAAGACCAAACTGGTTTCACACTGCGCACGCGCTGTAAAAGTACACATTTTTCCACATGCACTTTCTTTTTCATTCAAAGAACACGTGATGCCAATACCTATTTTACAGTTGTGCGTGGTGTAACTATTCCACGTGCATTTGGCAACAAAAACGTTAGAAAACAACGATGGCATCTTTGAACCCTGCATTACAACATGAGTGGAAATAAAAGGCTGAATTAGATTTTAGCCATCGTTATTACTGTTGGTACAATTAAAAAAATAAATTTTAAGTAATTTAATGGTACCAATATTGATATTCATTAGGGATTGGAAATTTAATTCGCATTTTCGAATCTTGAAAAATATATTATTTTTCAAAATTGGAGGCGGGATCGAAGTGAATATCCCATCCCTAGTGCCGTATTCATTAAACTGTGAGAACACATGATGCCAAAAAAACGTGTTTCACAGTTGAACATACGCTGTTCAACAAACAAAAAATGTTAACTGTTTCACCAACACGTGACCAATATGCTGTGGAATGTTCTGCTTAGTGGTTCACCTAGCGCTCGCCGAGGGATAAGATTTAGCGCTTTTATTTTCCGCTTAATTTCTAACTTTTGACTCGTTTCTCCGAAACATTTTGCGGAAAAAAAGAAAAACATCGTGTACATAGGCCGTTGAGAAAATAGTTTTTTTATCAATATCTCCCTCCAAAATTTGGACATTAACTTGCAAATCCCACCGTAATCATATTTTCGTTCGGTGCTAAAGGGGTTTCACGGTAATTAATGAAGAATACATTAAAGATGTTTCATCGTTACTTTATTCATGAGCACTCGCTTAATTGCTTTACTATGCATCATCGTCATCCCCACCACCATCGTCATACAAACTCCTAGGCGTGGATCTTGAGCAATGTTATTTCTAATTAATTTCGATTTTAAATACAATTTTTTCCAAATCTTCGGAGGATTTTATCCTCACATTATCTGTTTTTAAAAAATGAGTCTTTATGTGGAAAAAAATCATATGCGATGACTGAAAAACTCGAATGGACGAGAAAACATTGATGAGATGCTTTTATCATCCAATATTACGAAATTCTTTCAAATTTTTAATTTCTTTCTTTTTTCACAAAAAATGAACAGATTGAAAGAAAAATTAGTTTGAATAGCAATGCAAATTCCTTGTTTGGCAGCGACGGCCATGTTTTAATCCAACCTGTCGTTGAAGTGAAATAAGAGAAGGAGTTTTAATGAGAAACTTTTCAATCTAGGGTATTAAGAAATAAATACCTTTACCCATCATTCCCTCCTTCTTCTTCCTCATTTTGATGGGAAACCACTTTACAAATTGCAAAATATTTTTTTTTCCACTTTTTCATCTCATTTTTTTTCTCGTATTTCTGAAGAGTAAATTTTAATTGGATCTTGAGTTGGTGATGTGATAAGAATAGTAATGATGACGATAATGATGATGATGATGATGTGCAATAATTCGATTTTGGAAAACTTTTCATTTTGTACGAGAATTAAAGCAATGAATGATGATGATAATCACTTTTTTTCCCTATGTATTAGAGTAGGATAAAAGACCGTGATCATAAAAAAAATACATTAATTTAAATTGATATCATTTTATGAAAGTATGTATACAAAAGGTTCTCAGTTTTTTCGAGGGTTACGTTCTGAGAAAATCTCGCATAAATCGAAATTTGTATATAACCCCACGAAGCGCCATAATTTCAAATCTGTCAAATAGCATTTCGCACAGAATTGAAATCATGTGTCTGTCTTTGCTGTAATGCTCTTCATCAACTCATCACGTGTGTCACGTGTGTTTGTTTATCAGGGCACGTGATGCCATAACATGTTTTACAGTTGCGCGCGGTGTAAAACAAAAAACGTGACTCCTTCACGTGTATTCATTCATACAATCATTAGGACACGTGATGATACCTGTAACTGTAAAACCTGTTTTACACTTCACGTGGAAAAGTGTTTAGTCACGTGTAAAGAATTTTTTTTTTCAGAATAGACTTCAAATATATAAACCCTGTGCACTAAAATTAACTCAATAACTTATCTACGACCACCATAATTCAGTTCAAAATTGAAATGTTCAAAAATGCATATGTTACCGGCAATGTGTAGAATCCAGGCATTGTATTAAATATCTAGCCTGTTTTGACAAAGTATGAAATTAGCGTTGGAATGGTTACGTTTATGCAAGAATTTAGTAAATTTTGATCTAAATTTAAACTCAATTTTTTAAAAAGAAAATGTTGCTAACTTGCCTAAACTAACTTAACTAACCTAAACAGTTCTATACAAAATGTTACTGCATACTTTGCCAAAAGAAATTAGGCGTTGTATGTAATTGTAATTCTAGGATTTTTATACATTGCTGGTAACATATATTTTTTAAACCTAGTTAAATGTATGTTACATTATATCATTTCACTAAAAGTTAGTATTAGAATCCTTAAACAGCATAAACTAATAATAGAACCTAAAATATGTATTTTGTTTCGTTAAATTGAAGGGTTAAGGCAATATAATGATACGCCATATTTTTTTTCAAAAATGTCATTTTCACATCAAACAACCTCACACTAGCTGATTACTTGACCATTTTTTAGATTTTCCAGAAAATGGCAGCATAATATGGAGATTTGTTGCTCAGTATGGTACTCTATGGAACTTCTCAACAGAAAAAAACTGACCTTCTGAACAATTTTAAAAAATGTGGCTTATCATTATATTGCCCAAATTATTTTAATTCTAAAATATGTCATTTCATATCATAATACATTGTATAACTTTCAATATGCTATATTGTTTATAAGTATTTATTTTGTTAATTACTCTAATTGGGCTATACAATTTCAACTACGCGAACTACGCGAATTCACATTTCAACTAGACTGTTTAAAGGTGTAGCATATATTGACGATTATTTCCATCGTTTTTATGTATAATTAAATAAAAAAATTGAAATGAGGAAGCAACATTAATGAACGAATAATAAAAATACAAATTGACGTCAATAAGTTTATTTACCACAGATGGTCGACAGCTGAAAGAGAGCTCAATAATAATTGTACACATAGCATAGTACATTGAATATAACGACGACCTCGAGTATATATAGGGTAAAAGTGCATTCAGAAAGAAAGCAAAAAATATTAAATATCATATTTCAACGGAAACATTTCTTGCGATAACCGGTTCTCTTTTTTTTTTCATTATTAACATTTAGTAGTTCCATCACTATCATCCTGTCGACCATGATGACCAATGACGTCATTGTTTTCTACCATTTGATATTTTTGTCTGCACGGATTTCAAATGTATTTAGACTTTGATCTATATATAAAAAGTTTGATACAAATGCTAGATAATCAATATAAAAATCTTTCTAGTATATTTTTTTACACTTAAGTATATGTGAAAAAAAAAGTTGTTCAGATTTAAACCGGATTTCTTTTAACAGACACAAGTTAATAGACTGCGTCAAACAAAATCCGGGTTATTTTTTTAATGTAAGATGGTTTCCTTCTCTTAAACACGTGGTTAAAAAAACTTTTGTGTTTTTTGAAGGATCTTGGGATTATTTTTTTAACACGTTCTTCAAAATGTACTAGACTTTGATCGGTACACTTATATCAAGAGCATCTGATCAAAAAATTGATATAAATGTTAGATAACTTTTTTCTACTATGTTTTGCACATAAGTACATGTGAAAAAAAATGTTCGAATTTGAACCGGATTTTTTTTCAACAACAATAGTATAGACTGCATAGAGAAAATCCGGCTTATTTTTTAACATGTTCTTCATATAAATAATTTTTTTTTTAAATTAAAT
>JAQIWH010003018.1:0-21713 GCA_034695005.1 Cryptops parisi | reverse complement strand
AGTCCTTATGACCAAAGGTCCTTATGACCAATAGTCCTTATGACCAATAGCCTGTGACCAATAGTCCTATGACCAATGGTCCCCAATTCCATTAGAGTATCCAGTATTGTCTTTTTTTCATAATAGGCAAATCATGTCACTGAGTAAGAAGGAACAAACAGGCTAATAAATTCACGGAGGGATGCCCTGGACATAGTGAATAGATTCTACTTATGTTTAAGAAATCATTTTTATTAATTTAATGTTTTCAAACCCCACAAGTTTGATTATTTTATTTTAATAGCTATATTCTAGAACAGGGGTCTCCAAACTTTTCAGCCTAAGGACCACACTGACTCCTTCACTAAGTCCCAAGGGTTAAGACCTAGCTAGCTCATCATACCAACATACTGTAGTTTTGAATTACGTGCAAATTTTCGTTTCGGGACTAGCCGGAAGTATACAACGCCATCTTGTAGCGAGTAGCAGAGTACAAATACGGGAGACAATAGTTTATTATTTTTTTATGATTTACTTACATTGTAAATTTTACAATGTAATTGAAATAAACTATGGCGGGCCGGATACCGGGCATGTCCAGCCAGTTACCGCGGGGCTGGATTGGTGTTGTTGGCCTAGTTTGGCTGTACATGCCAAAAAGTACAGCCAAATTGGCTGTATTTTTTTTACTTTTGTTATTAACTATTAACGGATTGGTGCCCAGCTCTGGCTGTGATATACTTTTGCCGTAATATCTGCAACATGATTCCTGTGATGTAAAATTTGCTCCGTATTGACGGGTTACTAGCTAGTTTGTCGATTATCTGTGGATTCTGTAGCTAAGCAAGCCGAAATTTAATTCACAATGGCAAAATGCTGTTCAAGAAACCCCCGGATAATCACTATTTTACTGTATTTACATAAAAATGAAACAACAAATATTCATAATTGGCAAAATGTGATCTAAAAAATGTAGTTTTTCCACAAAAAAATGCTGTAAAACCCCAAATGCAATTATAGCGCTAAAAAATATGCCCTAACATTGTTAGGGCATATTTGCATATGTGCATACTTGTTAGGCTAACAAGTATGGCTTAAACTTCTCAGTTTAGAGAATGTTAAAGTAAAATGAATACAATATACACATAGCAGGTTGTGGTGAAACCTGCCGATAGAACAAGACAAGTACTGAACATAATAAACCTAGACAAAATTAAAATTGGCATATGTTCAGTTTTATATATATAAAAAAATAGGGCATTACATTTTTAAAACCAATAAAGAACTCCCCTTACCTTTTGCTGACAGGTAATCAGCACAAACGAGTCGATGTTTTACCACTTCAAAGTGTCTTCATTGAGACACAAAAACGAATAACACAAGTAAGAAAGAAAACCTCCAGAAATTCTCTTTGAATTGGCGAAATGTGGGCTTGTATCTGTCAGTGAAAGGTAATAGCATAGGTCTTAATGTCTGCCAATGATACCATTTGTAGGTTGTGGTTATAACACAGTTGTCTTAGGCCTGCAGCATACGATTACATACATTAGAACTGAATTATATCAGATCTGGAATATGGTCAAGGTCAGACGTAGTGACGGATTTAGGGGGTGGCTTTCCAGCACAGGGCGATGAGGCAATGAGGGTGCCAAATGGCATATACATTGTATTGTAGGGGGCACCTTTGAACGGAGGGCATAAAAATTACAAAATTAAACTGGAAATTTTTTAAACCAGTTGCTGCATGTGGGTCAATCAACGTCCCCTTTAAGCTGCGCGGCTGCGCGAACGTGCAGCTATTCTGTCAGCCCCGCGCACATTCAAAGTTGGTGATGGTTACCACCAGCAATTCAAGAATTGTCAAGTGAATGGTTATGGTCTGGAATGTGTTTTTGAAGGTTTACATCTGTAGTTTTATTAAGAGGTGACATCTGTACTTTATTAGGGGAGCGCGTTTACTGTGTAAAACGGGTAGGATTCATTTTTATTTTACGTTTCTCTGGTCAGTGGTCATTTCTTTGGTCATTTCTTCCTGTTGGTGTTGTCTCGTCCCTTTCGTGTGTCTGCCAGAGAAGGGTACCGTAATGAAAGTTTATTAGGGTTATCTAAATTAAGTTCCTTTAAAATCATGTTAAACCTGGTTCAATATTATGCCTTGTTAAGTTCAAGTTTAGTTTTGTTTAATCTTAATCATTGTTACCTATTGGAAGAGTTTTTTAGATAAAAAAAATAAGGTAGAATAACTATTTTCATATGACAATTAAATTGTTTTTTACATTTTTAATGCTTAAAAATTATTCTGACTTCAAAAAGTGTAAAATAAAATATATTTTAAAACACTTTTTAAAAAATAAATTTATTTTAAAATGTACTAAAAAGTATAAAATAAAATTCTCTCTAGGAAGTGTATTATAGCGTGTTCAATCGTTTTATTGATTGATAAAATGTTCAATCATTTTAATTATTTCACTGATTATATCCTGTTTTAGAATATTCGATATGTCAGGTTTAATAGTCTCTCATCACGGTTATTATTAATATAATCAACTTGACCAACTCGTGGCTCGTTTTATTATTGTTATTATCATCATGTAATATCATTATTGCACTATTGTTTTTTACTTATTTAGTTGCAACTACGTCACTAAATAACTACGTCACCCGACATATTAATTCTTTGCATCTCTAGTTTAAAATTTTACCCAACAAGTATTCCTAATCGTAACCTGAACTATAATATTTTTAATCGATACAGTTTGTAGTTTATTAAAAAATACATCAGAATATGCTAAAAACGCAAACAAAATTTCTCAGCTTCTGGGGAAGATCCCCTGTGAGGGGGGGAGGCGAAGCCCCCCTCCTTCCCTTATGTCTGCACTCGGACTCTTAGTTTCTGCCCATTCAGTATTCATTTTGCTCAGCGCTGAAAAAAATTAGAGGGAACGTTGGCGACACATCTAGAAACATTATCAGCCACATAGTGTAACTTTTAGATTTTCAGCCATCAAAAGGAAACTATTTTGGTGTCACCCCTAAGGATTTCCAGAAGCTGGAAATATCTTTGCTTATTTTAACCTATTGGGCATTAAAGCCCGTAAATTTCTCCATATTTTGGCAGAGGTTTGTTGAAAAGTTTTGTTTTGCTCCCTTATTTATATGCATAGGGGGCCGCAGCAATATCGGCTTAAAATCAAGTTGTATTTGAATTTTTCAATCAGCTGGAATTCTGCTTCCCGTTGGTCGAAACCATTCCAACCCCTTTCGGCAATGGTGAGAGTTTCAGTTGACCGCAGTGCATTCGAATTATAACGTTTTCAGCCTGTTTTACAACTTGCCCCCCCCCCTGAAACCTCAAGATATAACCAAGAAACGGTGTATTGTTTTCAGTTTTATTATGAACTAGAATGTAACCCCCGTGGTAGGTATGGCAACCACGGGGAATCTAGTAGTAAACATTCCATGTGGTATCGATAGCATTACCATCGAAACGCTAACACAAACTTATACAAAATTGGTGGGTTACTGTTAAAAATTGAGGGGGTTACGCTACATCGATAGAATCGGGTTACGTCTAGCGCGTTATTTAGGGTAACTATTATATAGTGATGTGTAAGCCCTATGTTCACACCCCAATAAAGTTGCACATACAGTAGCTCTTTTACTAATTAGTGATATTACTAATTAGTGTTAATACATATAGTTACTACTAAATGGTAAAAATAAAATTAAAATAATTTCATTCTTTTTTTCTCTCCACAGTATGATTGTTTCACTTCTCGTCAGCAATCCGTCTCACGTGATGGAAGACAACTTTGAATTTTAATGAAATACATGGTACTTTTTGATTTTTTTTACGGTCACAAAGAAAATTCCTTGTATTACATATGCAGTGCATCTGATGAATTCAAACTTCCAATGAGAAATTGTATATGCATTCAATGAATTTTTGCAATCAAACCCACAGTTTAGGCGATTTCTAGACCATTATGGAATCGCTGAAATTCTACTCCACATATTTATTTTCTCAAATTAAAATAAAACAGCACACCGAACATGCTTATCCAGGTCTTGAAGAACTGTTCTTGTGAAACGATCAAATCTACAGTAGCTATGTATTAATCACCTCCAACAGGATTTCAATGTTGGATGTTCCTTTTGTGACAATTTTTGTTTTGTTTATTTTTTCATTTAAAAACTATAATTTGTTCTATAATAGATAATTATGATCTCTTGCATTCTAACATCAATGATTCTTATTCACTATCGGAGTACTATAGATAATTATGATCTCTTGCATTCTAACATCAATGATTCTTATTCACTCGCCCATTCAATAAACGTGGTTCTCAAAATTTTCCTCTGCCAGTTTTACTTAGCTGTTAAACTTTGTACAGATAGTTGGCAATTTGAACCTATGGTAAACATCTGTGAACGAATTTTAAACTCTTAGCAAAAAAATAAGCTTACTTGATTTGCGCTTCCAACTGTTCCATTTGCTTCATCTAAACAAGAGATCATCTATGACAAGTCATGTGTAGAGCCCGAGTTTGTACCAATTTCCGACTTTGCCAAAAAATACTCAATGTGGTCATTTTATTAATCAATTAATGCCAACAATTATTTTGTGATTACATAAATCATTTCTGGTAAAGTGCATATTGAGTATAAATCTGGACCTACTGAATTGTGTAAAATGCTGGTTTGTAATAATAAAAAAGAAATGGATAAAATTTGGTCATATTTTTATGTTGTCAGAAAGGAAGGTTTGTTGAAAATGTAGTGTTTTCCAAAATAACTTACAAAAAAAATGAAAAATCTTTGTGTGGTATATAATTGTTTATTAACATGACAAAAATTGAACATACACATGAATTGAAATATATCTGAATGCTTAGCTATAAAATATAAAATGACTGGTTATTTTTCTAGTTTATCCAACAGCTTAATCGGTGCTAAAATTCGGTTTTTGCTTGTTTCTGTAATAACACCATTGCTGATCATTTCACGCAGAATCAAGTGGACTCTATCAATATTGAACATTATCTGAATACTGTTGAGGAAAATGATACTTTCAAGATACTGTACGAGATATTACGAGGGTGGTTAAAAAGTTAAGTTATACCTTACAATAAAAAAATAGAAAGACAGCAAGTGACGCATGCTATGTATGTTAGTTTAAAAGTAGTGGGGTCTCGGTATCAACGGATGTTTGGTTTCAGGGATTCTTGCAGATAACAAATTCCGCAGATGTTCAAGTCCTTTATATAAATGGCATACTATTTTCTATAAACTATATGCATTTTTCCATATAATTTAAATACTGTTTACAATTTAAATTCTATGTTAATTGTGAAACTATTGTTCTAGAACGAAATAAGAAAAACCTGTACAGATCGTCAATTGAAGAGGTTAGTTCCAAAACGTCTTATCTCCACTTTTTATTAATTTTTTGAGATAAGAGGCTCTGACAAATATCTGTGCGTCGCTGATTTCAAATATGTTATCTTCAAGACTCAAAACTTAATAATTCTCACTGAAAGCTATGTGAAAAAACAATGCTTATTTTCAAAACGTCTTATCTTCAAGCGCTGTTTAGTTTCAAAGCGTCTTATCTCCAATCTACTAAATGTATTATAATGTGTTATAAAAAAAACACTTCCAGGAAGTGTTAAAAAAAAAAACACTTCCTGGAGATAAGACGTTTTGGAAATGAGCTCTTCAATTAATGGTGAGAAGCTACAGCACGATATATCTAGATAACACATGAATTGAACTTGATGCTCTAGCTGGTAGTAATGGTTTATGGAATTTTTCGAAATATCGATTTTTCCCCAATATATCGATTATTTTTGATTTGCAGTTGGTTAAATCCGTGGATAAGGAGGGCCACGTTATTTATCATTCCACATAATTACTTAATGACTATAAACATTTACCGGGATGTGTGATGAATTTCTCAATAACTCCCACCGAAAAATTCTATCCAGTGCAAACTCAGGTTGTTTATTTTTGGTTTTTGTTAATACTAATAAGATTAATATTAAACAATATAAAAGCCATGTGTGTGTGTCTTTCCATGGAAGCATGTTTCCATTGACAACAAGGAAAATCATAACGTGAATGTACACACACACAGATGAGGAGTGCAAAATAAAAGCTTTTTCATTATTATTGGCAGACATCAGTTCGTCCTATAGAAACACCATGAAAGGGTTTATGTCAAGCGATGTCCACTATGTCATATTAATTAATCGATTAAAATCAACATCAAATTACTAGTATTCACACATAAGCTGACACAAGTGACAAAAATAGAATTTAACTAATGTAACTCGTTATTATATTTGTTTTTCACGCTTGCAAGTTACAAATGCTCTTCTCATTATAAGCATTTATAATTCTTATACGCAAACGCATGTTACTCATATTAGAGATAAGTGATTAAAAACATAATTTCAAAGGATACGTGTAATTCAGTCTGTAAAACAAACATGAAATAATAAATATTATACACGGAAATTACAGCGACAGCCAAAGTCGATCAAATTACTTACCGCTTTGTCAAAATAAGCATCAAGCGTTTCAACAAACAACTGGAAAAATTCCAAAATTGCTAGTTCATTCTACAAAAAAGAAAAATAATGCTGATTATTGTGAAGAGCATGATACTATAATACTGGTATGCCTGCAAGAAATAACCGTCAAGTAGCAGCAACATCAAAGACAAATGTGGGGGTGTGACCATGACGTCAGTTCAATGGCGCTGTAAAATGACGTCGCTGTTAAGACAGCCAATGAAAGGACAGCATTTCATCACATTTCGAAACAACGTGCTTGCTTTGAGACTCCGGCTGTTAAAAAGTATTATTCAATAAATCTGCTTCATATGCAGCGAATATATTTTATTTCATATAACTTTTTATTTCAAAAATCGTGTAATTAAAGAGTTTTGAAGTTTGGTTTGGCCACCCCTGCTATAGATACTAGTGTTTGAACAATACAATATCATATCAGTAATAGTGATAATGTCATGGTCTATTTAATTAGAGACTGCACAAAAGCTAAAATTTCAAATCCTAGGTGTATACATTAGAAAATTGTACTTGTGAAAGCTAAAAGTCATTGAAACAAGATAAACCAAAACGCTTGAAATGAAAAACATTAGAGTTCAAAACTACGACAAATGTCTTGGCACTTCTCAATTATATTGCACTGTTGTTGGGAAAACATTATTTGAATGAATACTATGGCTCATCGTCATTGTAGTTTGAAAATTAAAAAGTATCATACAAAAACTCTTGTCACTTTTGAGCATTGTTACTTTTATTTTATTGTAATTAAAAAATGTATTAATATATTAATACATTATTAACGGATAATGTTCAATCCTTTTTCAAAAATACCACTTAAATTTTATGATTATTATGACTTAAATCGAATTTCTTCCAACACCTTCATGCGACATGTCATAGCACGCTTACCAGCAAGAAACGATGCCGACACATGAGCTTTGAAAGTCACCAGTAAGAATTGTGTTGACTTGTGTGAATCAGCCTTTCATTTTCAGTCAACAAACATAATCTATAGATACGGTTTTACACAAGTTACTGTATCGTAAACACAATCGTGCAGGAAGATAATTTATTTACAAAGTGACTTGAAGCTCAACATGTTCGTGCCTAGCACGAGACGATGGCAAGGCATCTGAATGGCACCTTAGCTATAATGACGCTGCTTCAACATCAACCTCGTGTGTATCGTGTAAAAGCTACTATAAAATGTGATGCTAACTATGGAACCTTCGAAAGAACACAAACTTAAACATCTGGAATAAGTGTTTAATGTACATTCAGCAAAGATACTAACTAACCTTAGTTGGTGGGAAGCGGCTGTACAACACTAAAGGGCATTATTTCTGAACTCGGCTACAGTTGCACATGAGCAAATGTAAATTCCACTGTGCTAAATTATTCCTTGCAGGCATGCCAGTATATAGTATTGTCATGTGCAGAGTAATTAAAGTACGAGGGGGTATCAAAAAATAGGTTTCATTCATGAATAAAAAAAATAACCAAACGATACACACACACATTATGTATGTCAGTGTAAAGGTACACCCTTTATTAATTTATACACGTGTTTAATGCCTGTAAACACTTTTTGATATCCCCCCCCTTCCCCACTGACTAATTTGTTCCAGTTTTGTGCAGCCATTCAAGGCCAACATTTTCACAATCTCATTGGTTTAGAATCGTCGTCGTACAATTTTGCATGTCATTTTATCGAACAAATGATTATTCACGTCCTGCTACCACTTGTTCGATAAAATGACAAAAGCAAAATTGAAGAACAACAATTCAAAGCAATGAAACTGAAAATGCCTGAAACGGTTGCACAAAACTGAAGCGAATTTGTCAATGGGGGGTATCAAAACACATGTTGCTCACACATTCCAATAAGTGTTTATAGGCATTAAACACATCTCCTATATATATATATAAAAGGCAAATGCCTTTTAAGCATTGACACGCAAGATTTCGAGAATTGCTGAACCAATTTCTAAGTCATTTTTTTGTCATATGGCTCATGAAATCGACTTGTTCAAGCATACAACCATTCTGGATAACCATGAGGAGATTTCTGTAAATTAATTATTAATCAATAATTTATCAGTTATCTGGGAAGAATAACCATTAGAGAAATAAATTTCATTCGAATTCGTTTATGTATCATGTTACCATCTATGACAAAATCATTCAGGTGTAAGGCATCAGCTATGGTTCCAGAATAGTGCGCGGACAAAGCCGTGAGGGCAATGCTAGTATTTGTATAAATTAATAAAGGATGTACCTTTACACTAACATACATAATGTGTGTCTATATCATTTTGTTATTATTTTATTCATGAGTGAAACTTTTTTTTTGAACCACCCTGGTAAATCAGCAAATGATTAGAATCGGCTTACCTCCTCACTGTCGACAGCAGCAATGAAATGGAGTGCAGAATAACGTTTATGTATCAGCTTGAAATTCTTGAAGTCTAGAATGGAACACTGGGGGGGGGGGGGTATTGTTAGATCTCACTTGTTTATCACATCATTTTGAAAGGTGTTTCAGAACCTCTGTTATGAACTTCTAGATCATGTAGGGAATTCGAAACAAACAACTTTTTCCTATGCGAAAATGTACGGAAAAAATTATGTTACATGATGATACAGGGTGAATTCAGCCTGTAGCTGTACAGAGATAACCACGCACAACATGTGAAGCTCATCACCAAACAAATACAGGTAGTATTCGGACATAAATGACATATTTTCGCATAGAAACACATCTGCTCCTTTTGGACCCCCTACAAGCCCTAGAAGTTTGTAACAGAGGTCCTGAAACAATGTATAAGGTGTCCCAAAAGTCAGCACCCCTGCCCATGCACAGAATTTTCAGAAGGGGGTGCATCACAAAATACAAAAAGTTTTTCATAGCATACTGTAGTACACAGTGTATGTCTTCCAAACCTTTTTCTGCTGAGATAGGGACCCTCCTAGACTGCTCGCTGTACACAACCTTGCCCCATTTGTTTCTATTATAACTTTTTTTATTTTTACGTATTTTCAATTGCTTTTTTCGCATTATTAAAAAGCAACTAAATTTGGTTGAAAATTTATTTTCACTCCACACAATTATGAAAAAAGAAGGGCAAAGGTTGGTAAATTTCAACAAGACTAATGACCAAACACTAAACATCATGGAAAAAAAGATGATTTTTTGACATAGACAGTGTCCTGGAAAAGACTTCGGGGAGAGCCCCGGCCCCCTGGTTACGACCATAAACCACAATGTTAATAAAAAGTGGGCAATAAAAATTGTTTAGAGTTGATTTTAAATGATGTGAATTATGATGAAAAATAAAAATAAAGTTTTGACTTTTGGGAACATCTTTTATTAAGTTATGTTGTGGCACTACTAATACCGTACTTGATTGTCATTTCTTGAAAAACATTTCTGAATCACTTCAGCTTCCAAATTCATTCGTTCATCTTGACTAACGTATTCATAATGTGATGATAACCTAACTTTGCGCTGATAGTTGACAATCAAAAAAAATTTCAACATAGTGTTTGCATAATAACATCACCTAAAAAAAAAAGAGAAAAAAGTTTAATTTCATAAAGTGGCTGGTTAGCCTACTAAATTTTATAAAAATATAGTAGGTTATAGATACTCATAAATATAACAACTCGTAGATACAACAAGTAAAATTCCGAATAGTATATACAGGTTGCACCTCACTAATCCGGCATCAGTTTTGATGGATCGGCAATTTGAATTCACAGTGAATTTACGGTGAATACTTTGGTTCATAATTATTCAATTTACAAAAAAGTTAACAGTAAATACCTGTAAATTTAAACCTAACCTTCCTGTAGTTTTATCCGAATAATAATAGCAGGAAAACTCTACATATGCAATAATAACCACCCTTGAATAGTAACCGCAGCTATTACTCGAGACTATCCCCCAAAAGGGTAGATTTGATGTGCAGAGTCTATCTTAAGTACTACCACGCCATCTACGTATGGTAGGTATCACAAATGATCGATGCAAACACACAACACTATAGCCTATAATGGTTAGTCGAACGTAAACCCATATCATGTGACCTTACAGTTCGATTTACCAATGTACAACATAGTATGCTATAATGTGTACGAACATGAGTTGGCAGTGCTATATTGTGTACTTGTAGTTTTCCCACAATTCCAGGGAGAATTCCCGTTACACTGCATCTGTCTGCCTGAAATAATAACCGCTCTTCAATACTAACCATAGGAAGAAACTACATTTGCAATAATAACTGCAGGTATTATTCGAATAAAACTGGTATAATTTTATAATTTTTTTTTTTTAAAATTTACAGTTTATTTTTCCATTTTTCCCTAAGCTACACTGTTACGATAAATTTCCTAAACCGGCAAATTTTTGGTCTCAAGTTTTCCGGATTAGTGAGGTTCTACCTGTACTATACTAATTTACTTGGCTTACTTTACTTTCTCACATACAAGTTGAAATTACTCTTTACATTTTCATTTTTTATAGATTCTTAGAAGTGTATTTTATTTCTTTATTTTTAACCATACAATAACACAAAACAGTATCGAAAAACAAATACAGACAAACATCGTTAAACCACCACCCCTTGGTTCTGGATAAAAGTGTGGCTGTGAGCGAGGGTGGCGGTTTAAAGGGGCCGAGCTAATATTTTATGCTCATAGTTGAGTAAAGTTTCTCGTTAAAAATGTCTTTGCAGTGTATACATTTCGTGAAATTAAATTTTACAATATACAGTATCAGGAAGAATTTTTTTAAATCTAATTGCTCCCATCCCCCCATTTCTGATTATTTTCAAAATGTCAACTATGTCATCCCGAATGATTTTCTTGACAAGACTCGTAAAATGTTCTACAATAGATTGCTGACTTGCCATAGGATTTTTGTTTTTGAATTTTTCTGACTTAACTATTTAACCCTTCATTTTGGCGGTTTAAACACATAAATGTTCATACAAAGAGTACTTTTGTAGCTAAAAAGATGTGGTGGTTGGCAGACAGAGGGGTGGCGTTTTATCGCGGGAATCGAACATGTAAAGTATGGAAGATTTGTTCTGCACACTTTCGTGGCAAAAAGCAGGGTGGCGGTTTAAAGGGAGTGGAGGGCAGTTATATTGAGGTACGGCTGTATTATATTCGAGTAGTGTTGGATTTACAAAGGTTACAGCTTACAAGGAATAATGTTCAGAACAAATTAATTGTTTACGTATGGAACTTACTGTATCTATACTCAACCACTATGCTTGAATCCATTAATGACAAAGCTAACTAAACTACTCTAAAAGTGACAGTCACCGAATTGCTCAAAGACCAGATTCAGAGAGTACCCAAATTTGTGTACAAAAGGTCAATATATGCAAGTATCTTGTATGCCATTTTTCCAATATGAAATAAAAAATGCTCAGATATTAATTATATGTAATAAAATTTTATTATTAAGCAATTTTGCATTATTATGTATAAATGACTGAAGCAGCCCCTTCTTAAGACTTGTGTTAAGTAAGAGTGGTGTTAATGATGGTCCTTACGATGGGGTCGTTTGCTAATTATTTTATTTCATGGGAATTTCAAAATGTCGTTTTCAATTTATGTGAGATTTGTGCAGAATGCAATATCATACATAAATGGAGAACTTCCTGTATCAGCGTTGTTAACACTAATGGCATGTTTGTCATTTTTGGCGCTGAACATGTCTCTTAGCATGTTGAGACAAGCTAAACATGCACTGCTTAGCAATACCTCACCATGGCAAAACCATAAATTAAGACAGGTTTTGTGTTGCAGCAATTTACAAGATAATTAATTTTTACTATATAGCAAGGAACATTTAAAAAATATGTAACACTTGAGTGTACCAGTTCCGTGGTTGGATTCCACTTTGTCACCCATTCTAAAAAACTAAAAATTCAATTATTAGAAATTCCGGTTTATCCGAATTGGGTAAAGCATGCCATTTCAATATAAAAATCGATACATTATCAAAAAATCATCAAAATTATCGATAGATATGGATAAGTTATTAAACAAATAATTTTAAGTTAATACTGTATATACATATTGTTCATTGTTCAGGGTTTTTGACTACAGGGTGTTTGGGCCCACTGTTGGCCCCAACGTTTCTATAATAAATTTCAAATTAATGGACATAATTCAATGAAATTTGACGCTTAACTATCTTGGTGTATGAGAAGTATGATGTTCTCATAGTAAGGGCTGAAAGTAGTCCTTAATAGCATAAGACAGCTCTGTCCTGGCGCCTCCATTTAAGCCCAATTTTATCACCGCATTATGAGCCACCAAGGTCGCCTGACTGTATCACACCAGATTTTATCTTATGGGGCATGCTGGAAGGGAATGTGCATCGTAACAATTCACAGACTCTAATAAAACTGCAAGAAAACATTTGGCGAAAAATTAAGCTCCTGATGTGTTGAATACCTTCCATAGCATGAAGAGGCAGGTGCATGCATGTCTTAATGCTAATGGCACCCACCTACCACTTTCAACATTCACTATGAACTAATTATGCTTCACATATGCGAAGGTATTTCCCATGTATAATTTCACTCAATTATGTACCTTAGTTTAAAAGTTAAGAAAAACAGGTGAGCCAACAGCACAACAAGTGAAACACCCTGTAGTACAAGGTACGTTCAGAAACTAAGAACCGGGTAGGTGTCAAGAGTGTATTAAATAATGTTTTAGAAATATTTAATGCATAAAGTTGCTTCAAATTCCAGTATTGCTTGTAGCCAGAGTGTTATTTCAGAATGGAGTCAGTGGTTACATTTGTTACTTTTTTTAATGATATTTTGCTTAATGACCCCAGTTATGCCGGTGAAGCAGTGGAAGATGTAAAACCGACTTGGAGAAGGGTCATCTGAAACCTTATGACAAATATGTCTGAAAACTTGTTTTTGTGGCAATGCAAGTTTCAAAGGAATGTTTAGACCCAAAAAATGTACAAATTAGTCGTTTTTGCCCGTTTTGTTTTCATGAAAACAACCATACAGCATTAAATACATATACATCAAACATGCCCCCAACCATCTCCATAAATCCATCAGTGCAGAAAAGTCAATAGGTTATGTTATCCGGTCAAACGCCAGCAAATACTAAAGATTTTACATGATACTCTTTTTTTGTATATACCTAATATATTCCACTTTGAATGTAGAAACTGAATTCAGTAATCAGGAGTGAAAATTAAGTCCAGCAAAGTCAAAAAATGATTATAGACTACAAACTGGAATCATCTCAGTTCTTTAAACCCTATTTTCTTTTTAACCCGGTATGATATTTCCATGTGTTGGATTTTCGGGATACTTTGGAAAAACACCTAAATAGTTCTTCCCATTAGCATGTAGCATCTTACCACATAAAAAACCGTCAAGTTATTTAGATTTTAGAAAAAAATATACATATATAAAATAAAATATTATGACATACTAAAATAATGTAAAAATTGTTGTATTGATTTCTTATAATATCAGCACAAAGCCCACCACATTAAAAATAATACTTTCTCTCAAAGTAAAATATTAGCTACCAAAATTTCACTTGTCAATCAGATACTTGTTTCTCTTCAGTCGACTTGGACTTTTCGACTTCCGATCCATTTCCGACTCCTTAAGCTCGAGCCAAAAAATAGGCTCGATTTATGTTTTGTCTCGTTGACAGATTCAGTGTAATCATCAATAGTATGGATGTTTGTAGCCTACGTTGACATGCTATTTGCTCGAATGATCGAAGTGTCAAACAGGTTAAGGTCTAACAATGTGTTTATTTAAAAGCTCGATTTCAAGTTAATGTGTGTTATTTATAATTATAATGTAGCAACATTAGAAAGAAATGTTAATGCGGTGAAAACATCGATAAAACATCGATTATCTAAACCAAATTCAGCTATCGATATTTTTATTTTGCATTTTTCTTCTTTGCAAATGCTGTCAACTGTAGTTAATCATTAAACAAGTATATTACCAGTACTTAAATTTGTCATTTTCATTGATGAAATTTGCTGTGAAAATGACTATAATTAAACAAATTACTAAAAATAGTACTGTACTGTCGCATTTTATATTGTAATAAAAAAACCACTAATGTATGTAAACTATTTTAAATGTTTATTTAAATTTTAAATTACTGTACATATACTTTGTAATATTCTGAACGATCGCATAAAGCGAAACTATATATAAAGCGTGTATTAAAAGAATTTTTAATATATACTTGTTACTTCTGAATGTGAGTCTGTAATTATAAAATATATTGATATTTTAATGATACATTTTTTATTAAATTAAAATAATAATGTATATTTTTATTAAATTAAAATGCCAAGATACATTTTTATTGAATTAATTTTTTAATAATACATTTTTTGTTTTCTATTGATATAATTATTAATCAATCTAACTAACTAAGGTACAGGAAAGTCTTTTCCTATTGTTTTTTTTTTATTTAAATTATTTATTTTTTTAATATTATATGTTTATTTGTTTATTTTTATTGTGTTTTGTATTATTCTATATAAAGGGGAAGAGGTATTTATGAGGAAAAATGTGTTTCCGAAAAAAAAGAAGATCGAATCTTTTGTCGAGCTCAAGCTCGGAACATGGGCTTCAAAGCTCGATACCATCATCATCGTTATCATTATCCATTCTAGTTGGTCAATAGAGGGCGACAACGTCGATAGGATGACGTTATTCTTTGATCAGGCCCACAATGCCGCAGTGGGCTGATGACTTTTGTAATATGGCGACGATGTAATCATGGAGGAACAAGACCATACGAAGCAGCTCGGTCCGGCGGGTAGTGGGATTAATGTTGGAGGAGTTAAACCCAATCACGAGGAACATAACCAAAGGGTGCAATATTCCATCCCTGGTATCTTGCATTTCATCCAACATGAATGGGCTCGTTTCGAAATGGAAAGATCTCAGTGGGAAGTGGAAAGGGCTGAACTGCAAGTGAGTAGTTACTACTCGTACCACTACTACTGTTCGTACCTCTCTCTCCTCCTTCCCTTTTGACTTTATCCCACACTACCTTTAATATCCTGCCCCTCAAAAATCGCCACAACTCGTTCTTATCTTAAACCACTCAATGTGGAAAATAGCTCAATTCGATTTCTATGAAGAACGTTTTGGCTAGCGGCTTTATATGCTTTGGATGATAAAAAATATATATATATATATGTATGTATATAAAAAAAGTTCGCCATGTTGATGTCTTCAAAATGGCGAATTATATTCATCCTTTGCGATTGTGCTCGTCTCCTTTTTTTTTCTGTCCAGTCTTAACTGGGTTGTGTGTTTGAAAATCTGAATTTTGGGACGAGTAAAAATTTCAACGTCTTAAAAATGAAGCGCGGTTAACATTAATGAGGTGGAGTTGGGAATCGATTATTTGAAAGGGAAAAAAAATGACAAGTTCCTTATTATAAGACAAAATCTTAATATCGTATTTCACGATGATAGTTGAGATCGATTGAAGGTGTTTTTTTTGTGTGTTTTGCTTATCTTAGTATTTTTCATATGATATAGTTTGTTTTGCAGAAAATTTATGAATGAACTTAATAAAATCCTTTTTACATAATTTAAGCTCGTGAAAAAATGTTAAAATGGTTTGATTTCATTATTATTATTATTTTTTTTTGGTTTATCTTTAAATTATATTTAATTTTTTACTAGTTCCTTATTTGCATTGCAGAAAATTCATTAACGTCCTTAATAAAATTCCCATTACGATTTAAGAGTATGAAGAAAAAACCTGACAAATAATGCTGAAATGCTTGATTTTTTTGGGTTATCTTTAAATTATAGTTTTTTTTATTTAGTTTCATAGCTCAATATCATTTGTATAAGAAACCATGCAACTACATTTAATGTAATTTTTTTTATACAACATGTTTTATTTTGCATGTGACAAATAATCGCACGTTGTTATTTTGGTTTACTCGTATCTTATATAAATACTCACAAAAATTAGAGGATACTTCAAAATGGAATGAAAGATTTTGAAATATCCCCTAATTTTTGTGAGCAGTGTATATCAGTATATTTAAAAAATCTATGCAATCTTTTGCACATGATAAATACTCACAAATGAATGAATGTTGAATCATTCAAAATGTCAGAATTTCAAATAATGTTTTTTTCATGTGTGAGATAGGCAAGACTCAACATGAGCATTCCTTGTTTATGAAAGTGACTCTCCTGGTTAAACATTACATCAGATTTTATGTGTACTCTTGACTGATTTCAAACTACCATCATCAATCTGATTTAGTTTAGTTAGTATATTGATAAGCGGATTTTTTTCCCTGTTTGCCTGATATGGTTTACGGTTCCAAATTGACAGATTACAGTTCTCCATTATTGCCAACTGAAGAAATAAATATATAAAAAAAAAAATAGTGGAAAAAAAATTTACAGAAACCATGAAACATTGCTATTTCGCCACCAAACGTTTAACCCTTGACTTTTATGATGGAATCCTATGAGGTATGATTTGTGAGCTTTCACATGCTACACAATAAAAGAGATGCATGGATTTTATTTAAAGAAAGTCTTCCTTCGAATATTCTCATTAGTTTTAGTTGACTTATATTGCATTCTAGTATTTTGAATTTAGCCTTGGATAAATTAGTTCTTTGATCCCATATTAATTACATGTACTGGAAATTTCTTTTTTTAGTCAAATATGTCTGAAGGTGTTTGAGGCAAAAAATTTATTAGATGTTGATTCATGAGCTGGGGGTTACAGTTGGCATTAAGTGTATATAAATGGGGGAACTAATAAATTATACTTGGAGATGGATTTTTTCCTTAGGAAGAACTGGGGTAGTTTTAGTACACAGTATAATGTTTTATGCTATGTGGGAATATGGGTTATTTTATGCAATTAGAATTTATGAATTAATGGTGCTAGTCAGGTCTGATTGGAATTGACTAATGTATTAGTATTCTCATATTTTTGTAACATTAATGATATACTTTGTGAGAATATATATACTGTATATATATGCATATATAACACATATACAACTTATTTTTAGGTATGTGTGGACACGAATATATGCCAATATATATATAACCACAACATATGCACACATAGGCTACATCTATAATATGCATTTTTATAGGTTATACATCCAAACAACTATATCATCTAAAAATTTGTCAATATTAAATTGAAGGGCCTGATGTAAAATGGTGTCAACTGACATTTTTGTCAAAAATGACCAGAAGCATTTTCTAATGTGTTAAGGTGTAATTCTTTCCCAATGCAAAATTTTTAGCAAAACAAGAATATGTGCAAAGATATTAGTGCATAAATGTGAAGTAGCCCATTGACAGCAAGGGAAGTTCAGATTTTTAAATGCGTTTTCCTTGAAATTGTAAAAATATTACTTAACACCCTTTTACACCTGGTCATTCAATTATGTATTGGTTATAAATTAGGTAAAGTTAGAAATTTTCATGTTTTTTAGCAATTTAAAAAAAAAAAAAAAGACAATTGTCAATGTGTTGTGTTACATATGTCAATGTTAAGATTTATGATTATAGTCCTAGTTGTCTCATGTAGGTATTAATTCTATAGATAAATACTTTATTATGTATATAATTGCATATTTTTCACAATGTTCAATATAATTGCATATTTTTACAATGTTCAATATAATGCATATTTTCACAATGTTCAATATAATTTCACATTTTCATAGTTTCAAATTCACATACTTTTTTTTTCTTTTTTCAAAAGTATTTTTTACAAGAAATGGTTTTTCCCCTTCATTAGGATTGAAAGCCAGGCGATTGATTATTTATTGTGTAATAAGAAAATATTAAATAGCCTTAATTTTAATGAAAACATTTGGATATTCGAATTCTTAGCAGTAAAATATATTTACGAAATACTTTTAGCAACATGAAAATTGTTGCTAAATTTTGTACAAATTCTCATATTAGTTAAATTAGAAGATAAGGCTTGGTGTATTATAACACTTGTTAAAACAAATTTCTTGAAATCAATCCGAAACTATTAAATCAGTTTATACTGATTGTGTACTAATGTTTGTAACAAAATTAGGTAAATTGCATTATTCAGTATAAATGAAAAATAAACTAATGACAAATATGAAAAGTGCATTTGTCCATAAATGACAACAATTCAGGGTAATTAAGTTCACTAATTGAAACTGTTTAAAGCTATAATAATTTTCAAGGGTAAAATGTGGTTCTAAATGTAAAGAAATTGCATTATAGTTACAGTATCCAATGCAGTTTTTTATTTTAATTTTTATTTGTTTGTAGAATTTGCTCTTTGTTGTCACATTTGGTTCTTTTTGTATTCTATTTTTTGCATCATAAAATATTATATTGCTGTATGCAAACTCTCATGTTAAAACTTTTATAATAAGAAATTTCAAAAACTGGAATGAGGTTTTTGATACATAAAGTGCCCTCAGCACCAGCAGTAAGATTGCATTAGTTTGTCCTGTTTTAATATTGCACTTTTCAAGGAACTCAAGAACAGTACTAAAAAGAAGTTAATATAAAAAGCCAAATGTCCATGAAGCTTCAACATCTTGCATTCGGTCAAACGTGCTCATCGTTGAATGAACTCCATGACATTTTCACTTTGTGCAACAAATCTCGACTCACTGTATTTCATCAGTAGGATGCATCATTCAGATACAGACAAGACAGACCGGCAGGCAGCACTTGATGTCAAGTAACAGATGGCCCCTAGAAAGAAAAACACACTTTTGTGGTTTAGTGTGGCAGTGAATGGTTCATTCACATATAGTTTTCTTGTAAACCCCTAACAATTGACCAATTAATTTAAGTCAACTTGATGGAAGTAAAGAAGCCAGTTTTTTTTTTCCTTTCCTGTGGGTAAACCTTAGGAAAGAAAGAATTAATTGTTAGTAGCTGTAATAAATTGTGGGTGTCTTCCTTTTTTTTTCTTTATTATTGGAGTGAAGATTGCAACAGATGACAACCATCTGTCACCCAAAGGATGTAGAAAAACACATGGTAAAAATCATGACAGGATCAAAGTCTATGATAATTAATTTCCAAAAATCTCATTTCGAACCTTATTCACTGGATGGTCATTTGAGTGTTTTTTTTTTATTCTCAAAGTGTGTATTGTACCGCGAATTAGGAAACGAGTTTCTAAATTGCGGATGTGTATTGATGGTGATTGTCCCTATTCAAAGGTTATTAGTTTGTAGCTGTATATTTCTACATCCTAACCAGACAGTTACTGTGACAAATTCTGTTACTGTTACTGTTTTGATTCCCCGTAACATTTATTTCACCGCAGTTATATTAATTTTTTTGGATGGTTAAGAAATACCTGCACAAGAAGTATTGGCTGTGGTCCTTATGAATTTATTTTTTAATTTTTTAATTTTTTTATAAATTACCATAATAATAATAATAATAATAATAATAATTCATGTAGAGTAAGTTGAGTTATAAATTTTATCAAGCTAATTCTAATGTAAATTTATTACTATGTATTTTTTTAATATAAAACTACTATAGAGAACTTAAGATATTATGTAAAAAAAAAACAAAAAAAAAAACGTGATGGTGAGGATATTGGAAGGTTGGTTTTACAAATGCAGGTCATGTGGTTGTTTCAACAGTTTTTGTAATTTGAAATGGAGTCACCTTGGATTTCCTAGTAGCTTTTTGTTTGTAGATCTTATAAGTGTTATAGAACAGCAGGGTTAATGTAATGTGTATAGATGACATTTGAAAAATATCTAGCAATAATAATTCTGTAAATGTAACAGCAGTTTACATGTTTCTGTATGAAAGTCATCTAGCGATTATTTATTCAGAATATTCACGGGAGGGGGGGAATTGAGGTATGAAGAACAGTTTAACAAGTATTGACACATTTTATATAATAGAAATAATTACCAGGCATTTTCTGAAGTGTTTTGTAAGTGCTTATTACATTGCATCATTATTTGAAAGAATGTGTACTGGTATGTTATTACTTATAATCTTAGGTGTTTTTTATTTATATACATGTACTAGACTTAATTATCTGAGCTAATGAACTCAGATGCTTCTGGCTTCTTCATAGGTTAAGATAAATCAAACAAAAGTATTCGAATCCAGTGACATAGAACAGCCAGCTGTTCCCAAACTTTTTTCACTTGCTTACCCCCTGCCAGCTCATTTCCATATATTGTACCCTTAATGTTACCAATGTACATTAATTAAAACATGAACAAAATTTTTGGCTGTCTTTTACACAATTGACACCTTTGTACCTTTTCTCGCCATTGCTTTTTCTTTTTTTTTGGAGTATCCCTTAATGTCCTTTGCGTATGTTATGGTTTTAATGGCAGTGTCAATTACTGAAATTTTTGTTCTGTTTCACAAACTTGGAGTGGTGTGGACAGCTGTCAAACCACGAAGGCTGATAAGTTGTCCAGTTTTTTTTACTCTTCTTGGTTGGTCATTTTTTTTCGGCTTAGTCATTGTAAACATGCACAGGGCCCATAGGAATTCTTATTAAGAATAGCCCAAGTCTTCACCTCTCTCTCTCTATCTTCATCTCTGTGAGAATGCACCATGCTTAGTCCATCCAAAGCTGCTCTGTTGCTGTTATCAAAGCTGCTTTTTTTAAAGACCTTTATTTAGTTCACTCAGTGTGTTTCAAAATTTTCGAAGTTGTAAATTCGAAGCTAATTTTCCTGGTTCCCAATGTCCAATCGACTTGAAATTTTGCATACTTATGTATTTATGGATATAATTAAATATTATAACAAATAATAGTTGATTACCTCTCCTGGGAATTCGTAAAAACAACACTTGAAGTTGGAAAATTTTCTCATTGAGGGTGCATGCCGGTATTTCTTCATTGAGTGGATATGTCGATATTTACATAAGGTCTAAACCCTTTATTCACATGGTCAAGGATAGACCAATCAGGTTCAGCAGACCTGCTGTCTGCTGAACCCTAAGGCAGATGTGGGTTACTTCTTTTGTTACACCAAAATGTCCAAAATGAACAAAATAAAAAAGTATAAAATAAAATAAATTAAAAAAACTTTTAAAAAAAGGCTTTTATTTTGCAAATGCACTAAAA
>JAQIWH010003017.1:0-21716 GCA_034695005.1 Cryptops parisi | reverse complement strand
TTATTTATATATAATTTGAATGCAAATCATTGTAATTCGATTTTGGAAATGTATAAAGTAAAAAAAAAAAGAGTAGTTAATTTGAACTTGGAGGTGAATAGAAATAGTCTTGTCGTGGGGTTTCTTTAAAAATATGTCGAAAACGAAAGAGTAGGTGAAATTTAATTAAAATATTCATTTTGAAAGAAAAGAGTGTAGAAAAAAAAAGTGGAATGTAGAAAATTGTCGGTAACTTAAAGTTGATAAATGGAAACAAAAATGCGACAATATGAAGTAAGAAATAGATCTTTAATATTAAAAAATAAAATTACACAATGAGTCAACAGGTCGAATATATCGATAGTTAATGATGTATCATATCTTATATAGTTTTTCAGATCGATCTGTGTGTCTGTATAACGTCGTGTTGCGAGGCAACATGATCTGTGTAATGAAAGAAAAAAGATGCCGTCATTGTTGACGTGAACTACAGTTTCAGCAATCGTTACCTGGAAACTGCTTTTACAACTCAACTAACAATAAATAACAGGTATAGCATCCGTCATTGTTGACGGCATGTCAGTTAATGTAGTGCATAAAACAAGCCTGAAACTATAGCTGCGCTGTGTTATGCTGCAAAGCTTGAAAAAGCTGTAGCAAACATGCGCTGTGATATGGTGGACAGCACTACAAAGCTGTAGCTATGCTCTGTGTCATGATGAAAACCTTGCAAAAGCTGTAGCTATGCTCTGTGTTATGCTGGGAAGCTTGATAAAGCTGTAGCAAAATTGCGCTGGGTTATGCTGGAAAGCGCTACAAATCTGTCGTTATGCTCTGTGTCATGATGAGAAGCTTTGCAAAAGCTGTAGCTATGCACTGTGTTCAATATGAAAGCGCTCCAAAGCTATAATTTTTCATGATGTTATACAGAAAAGCGTTCAAATTTGTTGACGTTTTTGACCGATATTTTGTAGATGTATAGTGTAGATCGATATATTATATCCTTAACGTAGATTTTATTATTTATAACTACAAAAACAATTTAAGCCTATATTGTACCTGTATTCAATTACACAGTATTCTATTTTATTTTTGAGCAACGCTTCTGATGCGTATCAATCGGAGCTCTGATCAATAGGATTCTATGGCATGTAGGGAGGGGTTTTAATGGTATGTTTATTTAAAACTAAAAGTGGCAGTGGAAGAACTTAATCTTATTTTTCTAGTGATTTTTTAAGCTTATTATAGTGTGAAGCGAAGGAGAAAAAAATCGAACGTCGAGAAGGAGGAGAATGTTTAATGGGCGAAGCGCGTTTTTCCTGATGATTGGAAAATCCATTATGCACACCAACTTTTAAAAGAGATTTAGTGAAACAAAAAAAAATAGTTAAAAGGAAGAAAAAAGTTAAAACAGGCCAAAAGGATGGAAATTTTAACGAATTAGCAATTCGACATGTTTTTTTTCCTATTTTATATTTTTATTTATTTATTTTGTATTTTGAATGATTGTGCTGTTTGTTGCGTGAATGTTCTTTTTTTTTTTGGGTTTTCAAATCGCATTTTTAACTTTTTCTTTTCTGTTTTATTCTTCTTTTTCTTGTGATTTTGCCTAAAATTATGAGGAGAAATAAAAATGTGAAATCCCTAAAGTTTTAATCCAAGATGTAAAAATAAACTATAAAAAAACTTTTTTATAAACACTCACTTGGGAGAAATAACCGTTGAATTTAAAATATACAAAAAATAATAATTTAAAAACTAATTAGTAAACGTTGAAGTTGGTCCAAAATTGTGGGGGAAATTAAATTTTGAATTGATTAAGATATACAAACAACTTTTTAAATATTATAATAGTTGCTACATTTGTTTGATATCATAATAAAAAAACGATTTTGTGAAATAAATCATAATTTTTGTGAACATTACATTTTATAGAGAAAAAAAATTGAAACATGAAATTTTATTTTCTCATCATTTGTGGCAAATGACGTCATTGCTTAATCATTCACGTTATTTATTTACAAGACGTGTTTGAAAAACGAGCCGGATTTTAGTTGACACAAAATGGCTAACGGGTAGCTTAAATGTGCCATACATAATCCGGTTCAATTTTGGACACTCGTTTTATAT
The DNA here is from genome assembly GCA_034695005.1 of Cryptops parisi. Taxonomy (NCBI): domain Eukaryota; kingdom Metazoa; phylum Arthropoda; class Chilopoda; order Scolopendromorpha; family Cryptopidae; genus Cryptops; species Cryptops parisi. Next base: position 19,607 of record JAQIWH010003017.1, on the reverse strand, counting down.
TTATTATTCAAAAAAATGACGTTTTTTTCCTCATTCCGACATTGACACATGTCATTTAATTGACACAATATTCATTTAACGTTGCTCTATAATGGTTGAGACTTTCGCGAAAAATTCATTTTCTACTTCACAGATGTGTTACAAATATTCAGTATTTAAAAAAAAATAAAAAATGATAATATTGGTATAATTAGTGTCACGTGAACCAGTCTTAATTAAATGGTCTGCAACTTTTCAATTAAATCAAGCTGTTAAAATGTCATTTACGTTGACGAGTCAAATTAATAGGAAGTGACGAGGATGAATTTATCGAAGGTTGTACTTTTATAATCTATCATTGTTGTTGTTGTTGTTTCATTTTTATTTTTGGTTTTAACATTTTTTATTGACATATATATATATTCAAGTTGATTGGCGGAATGACGATGTGTTAAGGAATGAGAAGAAAATGTCGTTTTCATCATTTGTACTCTACGAGAAGGAAGGTGGGAATTTAAAACACGTCGATTATGTTTGTTTTCTGTTATTTTTGTTTTTTGTTTTCCACTATAATATAAAATTTCTATCTATTCATTTTGTTTTCTTTTGTTTCTTCTCTTTATTTACTTCGCTGTCTGTTTTGTCACGCAATTTCGATTTTTTTATTCTACTTGTTCTTATATTTTTTTTTCTTCAAATATTTATTCTTGTGGGCAAAAGGGAAACGAAGCATAGTTTTTATCAACTAGAAGGTAAGATATGGGACACACACACACACAAACGAAGAAAATCCCCTTAGGCATTTTTCGTGTACATTAAAAAAAAAGAGGCATTATTTCGTAAAGGTCGTTTTTTAAATGTATGTAGGGATTAATGGAGATCTTAACTGGGTTTTTTGAATCTATTTTTGTTTTAGAAATTCGCGAATTGTAATGCATAAATTTTACTGACTGAAAATTTAGAATTTAATCAAGTTTTTATAAGTTGGTATCTTTGCATCTATATGTGTAAAACTTATGTACACCTAGATGATATAGACATATTACTGTCAAATCGGCACGGTGAATTTTTTATACATACACAGTAGAATACATGTCTATAGATTAATCATCCAACTAAAACCTTATACGTAGTAAGTGGTTTCAAACGTCACTGCATAACATCGGTGCTTACGTGAAAGTCGTTGAATAGATTTTTGTCGTACTAGATTTGATCGTCGTACTACATTGTAACTTGATTTTTTGTGAAATTGTGTTATGATTGGTCAATATGAGATAAAATAGCACGATTGTGATAATCTTAATGGAAGGTTTTTTTTATGTTTAACTACATTTGAACTATAAATTATAAAGTTTATACAGCATTGAACTGTCCACTGTAGAGTCGTACATATTTGTTCAACATTTCAAAGTTACATGAGCACCAAAAAGTTGCGAAACGACACTCTCTGGTTGGCAAGACCATCGCCAGAGATAACTCGGATGGGCACCTTAATGTTGCCCGGAAAAAGTCATTCAGACTCGGCTTCGTGGTCGCCGCCGCCGTCTTTGTTGGATTGGTGATGTTAGATTTTAAAAATCTAACTTTAAAATGTTTAACGAATAAAAACATGCACGATTCTACAGTAAAAAATTCAATGCTATATAAACTTTGTACTCTTTTTGTCCAAAAATATGGTATACATTTCTCACATTATGTTCAATAAACAATTCAAATTAGTAATTAATTAATTCAGATTTTTGTAATTTGCGTAATTCATAAAAATATTTTGTAATATAAGATGCATTGTTTTATTCACTCATATGCTCACTGTGGGTATTATAAATTTCTGATTTATTCTACAGGGTGAGCCATAAGTTAGGGCTGAAGTAGGTTGTCGACCTTTCGTTGTACCAAAAGCTGTGATAATTCATTTCGCTTTTTAACTGTCAATTATTTTGATTTAGTGTGTCTACTACGTCAGGCTGAAGCCATATGTTCATTATTGCTGTCACAACGGGTTTCGTTTTGAATTGCATGCGTTTTGTGATGACATGACACTCTCAAAAAACAAATAAATTGTAAGTTGCGAAAACTTACTTACACACCAGAAAGAAAGACCACATTTAGATTACTATATGCCAATAAAAACTTATTATTTTCTACAACTGTCAATAATCCTAAAGTTTTACATGAAGTATGTACCATATTTTGGGACAGAGGGAATAATGAATGTACACTACATGTTTGACAAATTCTGAAGAAAATAATGTATACTACGCACATACATATAATACAGCATATGTTTATACAAATATGCATATATTATGCAGCTGCATAATATTTATAGTTCTACTATGCACACTGTACTGATCTAAGATCATACTGTACTGTGCTGTATGCTTGTACAAAATACATGTAATGTGCGAGTTTGTGTGTAGTTTATGTGCACTATGAATTTATTCTCTAAACGGTTACCTAACTATAGCATCGAAAAAGCAAATGGCCAATAATTTTGTATACTCAACGAATTAAACAATAGTAAACACAAATTATTAAACAGTTAAACGACGGCTAAATGACCTGCAATTGCACGTGGGACGTTATCTATTTACGTTGATGACATTCTTGGAATGCGTGTTCTTGACGTTATGCAGTCGATGTTCGAAATTCCCTTTTGTGTATAAAAGTAAGCCTGGGATTATGGGTTCCCCTTGTCGCTGTAAAACCGCGGTTTAGTTGTTCAAAATAGAGATTTGATAATAATGGAGTGTGTTAACGAGCCCTCTTGTCCTGTTTGAACAATTGTGGTCTTGCTCACCAGGGACCAACCACGCGAGAATTTACGTCCAAAGGAGTTGGAGACCTCTTGCAGAGACACCTACCAATGACTCTGCCAACACTTCCGCACACTACAAAGGCAAGTCATTACATTTGTGTGCACGTTTATATTTATATATATATATACATTTTCTCCACCCGTCTTGTTTTCTTATGTATATGCCCCCCTTTCTTGATAAAATATTGTGTTTTTTATTTCATAGAAAATATATAATAAAATTGTTAGGTCCGATTTTCTAGTATATCTTTGTAAAACGATGTAAGTCCTATTAATGGAATTTAAAAAATTTCATAATAGGCTTACGTTGTTTATGTGCATGATGTACAAAAATTGATATACTATTATACATTTAAAAAAATATAAAAATAAATTTCAAAATTCATTTTTTTTTACTATTTTTCTTCTTCTTATATACGAGTTATAAAGATCATATTAGCCCTAACAACAATTCAGACTTTTTCGAAAAGGGTAAGTTGCATTTATTTTTTCCATTGGATTTGTTTTGATTGTGGTTTTTGATTTTTATGTTGTTTTTGTTTCATCATCATTATTATTATTATTCGATCCATTTTATTTTTAATGTGCCAAAATTTTTTTGTCCGATATTTTGTTTTTTCTCTGTCTCTTTTCAACGTCAGTCATTTCATGGAATGTGTTGAAGGTGGTATCGATTGTTCTTCTGTCTTTGTAGATTGAATCCTTTGGCGTAATCTTCAGCTTCTTAACCCCTCCTCCTGAATCTCGCACTGTTTTTTTGCATGGCTCGCTTTTTTTGTCGATCATTGCACTGGTATTTCCAATGAGCCTTTCAATCTCAGCCTTGTTGGTTTTTTGTTTCAATATCGTGCTACTCATTAGTCAACAACCAAGAGAATAAGAATCAATTGTACATTTTTTATACACATTTCTTTTCGACATCTCATTTTGGCATATATATATACATATATCTTTTACTACTGCAAAAAATTGTCAATGGAAATTGCTATCATAATTAAGATTCATTCTTTAAACCATTTTTTTTGTAAAGGACAATTTTCTTGGTTGACATTTTTGTGAATATTTGTGTATATTGTAAGTTATACATTTTGGATGTTGTATATATGTTGTACGGAGTGTTTATAAAATAATTGTACAAATTTAAATAGTTTTTATTTTTTTTTTGAAGAATTGGATTTGTAAAATTAGTTTATAAACACCCTGTAGATTTTCCCGGTTACTTATTTCTATCAGTGGGTGACTTTAACGGATATATGTTTTTATTGCCTATCTTCAGTGTAATTGCACCTTTATTAGTAGTAGTAAGTGTTATAAGGTGACAAAATATAATGTTATATATATTTTAAATATATAACTGTATATATAAATTTTTCATAAAATAATTTTTTAATGGTCAAATTTTTATATTTATAGGTAATTTTTTCACTTTTTAACTGTTAAATTTTGTGTGACAAATGGATTTTAATCAATGACAGTATTTTTGGGGGGAGTCAATGTTCGAATCAAATTTTGAAAAAAAAATTGTCAATACAGTATGTCAAATTTGGAGATAATTTACGGGCATGTCAATACAGATCAAGCAGGATCTAGATTTTAAAAATAGACTCTGAATTGTGAATGATTTTGAAACTAGATTTATCTTGACAGCCAATTTTTGATGGAAATCTTCAGCGTTGCAGTAGTTTTTTGAAATTTAGTTTCATCAAAAAAAAAGTTTGTTTCTTATAATATAAAACCGTCACATGATGTCGTCGTAAAAATAAAAAAACGAACTTCTCGAACGTTGAATTTTAATTAAGATTTTTTCCAAGAAAGAGAAAGTAATATTTAATGAGGTCTAAAGGTTGTCATAACATCCGCTCGCTTGATGTGAAATTTCAAAATACGTTATACTAAAAAAGAAAAAAAATATTGCTATGTAATATTAATAATGTTAAAAACATTTTGTGTGTATAATAACGCTCATATTTGTTGTTTGGATTTTGTTTAATATATTTTTTTTCCAAATATGAGATGTTGATATACATGTGATATTCATGATTTACGTATCCTATAGATATGATGCTATACGTGTGATGTACTTTTAGTATTGTGCTAATAAGGCTGTATGTTCGAGTGAACATTGGGGTATAGTATAAGTACAAGTAGCGAGTGAGACAATTGAGTAAATGCAACACTCAACTGAAATCAACGGTCATCATCATCATTATTATTATTTTAATAATGATAGTTTGATTGCAGATGAGTGTTGTATTTACTTAAAAGTGTTTTATTCCACCATGTGTTATGGTTTTCCTTTTTATTTTTTCAAAGGCATCGTCAATGGCCAACCCGTTGAAGTGTGGCAACAAACCCATACTGGTGGAATGGTTCGACAGCAGCAGACTTTACAAGATGTTCAAAGGAGCCAAGCTGTGAGTAAATGTTGATTAATTAGTGTAACTAATTAGTTCCACATCTATTTCAATCAATAATCTAGCTTAATTAACGTTCACATCCCACTGGTGGTTTCGTGAATCCTTCAGCTATTAATTTGTGACTTGCGACTACAAGTACGTATAGTATTTGTGTGCGTATAATGAATATGTGTATGCATGTAACTATATATTTGGAGAATGTATAGGGTGATCCAAAAATGTTCATACATAAAGAACGGTTGAAAGGCCTCGTGTAAAAGGGTGTTAAGTAGCATTTTTGTCAAAAATGAGTTAAAACCATTTTCGAACGTGCAATTTCACCTTCTCAACGCATAATTGCACAAAGACATTATTACATGACGTGTGAAGTGGCCCATAGACAGCAATAAAAGTTTAGATCTTTAAACGAGGTTTCTTCTAAATTGTAAAAATGTTACTTAAACAAGGCCTTTCGATTATGTTTTTTTATTTTTCGAAATAAATGAAAAATTTTGGACTATCCTGTAGTCTGGGAATGTAATGAAAGAAGAGTACATTCACTCAAACCAGACTACTTAGTTGAATTTGTTGTTTGATTATTAGAGTTAAAATACTTATATAACTAGAACCGCTAACTACATAGACCCACTACGCTAGATTCAACATGTTAGTTGTTCTACAGGGTATTTCCAAAGTCTTCAAACATACGAAAATAATGAGAAAAAAAACAAGAATTTTTTTATGTGTGATAACTTTTGTAACATTCTGTATTGTACAATATGTTATTATACAATACAGGGTGTTACAAAGTCGCCATATATTAGAAAAATATCATTTTTTTTTTGTTCCTCATATCTTTAAGTTATGTATTGAAATTTTTTGGTTACTCTGTGTAATAAACTGTAAAGTACATATGAAGTTCAATCCAAAAAGTACATATGATGTTTATTTGCTTAATTTTGTTGGTTCTTGGTTTCCTTCCAAAGTCTAAATTTTGTTTGAATTTTTTTGCTTTTGTACCTTTCTAAAACCGAGTTGAGTGTCACACCCTGTATAATAGATAAAAACGATGACATTTTACTAGAAAAATAATGGGCAGTGAATGACTCTAAATTCTACTAACGATGACATTTTATTAGAAAAATAATAGGCAATGAATGGCTGTAATTATGACTGTTGCTCATGTTGAGTAGAACGGAGTCGAGTAATGTAATTTTACGGTCGTTACACGCACCTCAACATGACACGTGAATATTCAATTGATAATAATTAATCGTTCACGACAACGTATATTTCAGTGCTCCAAACACGATGTTGTAGTTTTAAAGTGTGGAACCGGAAATACAAAAGCAATTATTCAATAGGAAAAAAAATAATTAGCCTACGTTTACCGGTACATTGTTTGTACAGAAAGTTCTCGCTGTTGTGCGAATCTCTTATACCTGTTTGCCAATATAAGGTACAGCCATATAATATAAGTAATACTAATTTATTATACTGTACTGTATGTTGAGGTGACAAGTTTTTTGATGTAATTTTGTGCCCAAGTGATTAAGCGCTCGTACAGTTGTACTAAGTTGTTATGCAAGTTTCCATTTAGCATTTTAGTTAATTTAAAACATAACAAACATAAAAAATATAAATAAAGACATACATATAATATAAACTGTATAAACAGCATCATTGCATCAAGCTGAACACATTGTGCGATGTTTATTTAGATATTTTCAAAAATTGGCAAAGTTATGGCCATTCAAAATTCATCAAATATTCAATATTTTTACCCCAAATAAACAAAATGCAAAACTTAGTTCTCGCATAAATCGGCGATTTCTTGGTTATTATCTAATATTATTTTTTAGTATTATTGAAGTTTTTTTATCACATACCCGGAAAGTCATTTATATTGGCCGAGTAACCAATTTTTAGACATTTCCTGCTTATTTTGTTCCTGGATTAATTATAAATGAGGATTTGTTTGGGTTATTATGTTTGTGTGTTATATGTTTATCGTTGGTGTGTTAATATTGTTCGTCGGTGGGAATATTTTTTATACATTCTATATATTAACAAGTACATTAAAAAAAGGCTTTTAAGCATACTCTTTATATACTGTTATATACAGATACAGTATATTTTATGTACATACATATTAAAAAAAAAGTTTTTTATTGATTTTACATGTTTCGATTTATGCGAAATTTGAATTACGTGAATTGAAAATAATGAGTAATTTCGATTTATGCGTGTTTTGAGTAATTCTTTTTTTTTATATTTCTGCACGTATCGATTTATTCAAATTTCGATTTATGCAAAATTAAATTTATGCCATCGTTGAGTAACTCGATATTTGATTTATGCGAGTTTTGAGTGATTTTATTTTTTATTTATTTATTTATTTATATATTCGATTTTTTTACATTGGAAATCGATGCGGTTTTTGATTTATGCGAAGAACTTATGCAGTTCTCGTTTTATGTGTTGTTTGAGTGCATTGGACTATACAGTATATTCCTAATAAACGACTGTAGATGGCAGTATACGTTCAATTCCCAACTCGTTCACTCACAAACTAATAAGTGAAGCTAATATAAAAAAGTATAGGGTTTTTTCGCGTGATATTCCCTACACTTCGATAATGTCGATCCATTTTTACAACACAGGAAGTTTTCGTGTTGTACGAGTTCCTTATACACGTATGCCACGAGAGAATCCCTCCCAGATGCTTATTATATAAAAATAATTTTATGCTGATTTTCGATTTATGTTTTTTGCAAAACGTTACCTTCTCTTAAATTGCAGATTGTATGTTCGGATGTACAGATACAGTACATATCAGCCTAAGGGTGAAAATTTATACACCTACCATCTTTAATATTTTTATAACCATTTATAAAATAATTATTAGGGTGATGTCTTTACAGTGGAGAGGGGGAACAAAAGTTTTATATTGAGTTACGGCATAAGCCTATTCTTGTTCCAATTTTTAAAAAAGTACTATTCCTAAAATTTGGTGAATTTCAGATGAAATTTAGAGGTCACTACCAGAGCTGAAAACATTAGTTTGACACATAAGAAAAGAGAAACAGGGCACCAGTTATTTTGTTCCAATATTAAAAAAATAATAATATTCACAAAATTTGGTCCATTTCAATTTAATTGTTTAATTACGTTCGAAGGAACAAAGTACAAAAAACACACACAAAAAAATTACACGTAAAAGCACAACTCACAAAAAACATCAAATGTCGTTTTAGACGACATTTAGAGGTTGCTTCCATAGTTTTGAAAAATTAATTTGAAACATAGGCAGCATTAACACGCGATTTTATAAATCTTGGTAGCGACCCCTAAATATTGTTCAAAACTAAACCAAATTTTGTTTTCTATAATGGAAAAAAAAAATTCAGAACGTGACCAATCAATTTTTTCGAAACTTAAAAATAAGGACTACCCCAATAGTTATATACAGTAAAATGCTATTCCAATTTTAGAGTTTGGTATCAACTATTTCACAATTCCGGGTGTTAGAATTTTTATCAGACAAAAAAGGTTTTCTTTCTAATTATCGAATGTATTTAAGTAATAATGAAACCGTTTAAGCCTTATCTTTTTTTTTTGCCCCCCTATTTCTTTTTCCTCCTTCAGTTGATTTAGATAGGATCCGGGATTTACTCACCCTACATTCGCGGCCCTATTGATTTTCATTGGCACTTTTATTGATCTTATTTCCTTTCTTTCGCTTTTTTGGATCGAGATTCTGGGCTAAGGTTGCAAACGTATATACTCTTGGTGCAGACTGAAAATAAACACAAGGCGATGCTTTTAGGCTTTTCGCAACCCTTTTGACACTGAACTTTTCTTATGTGACATTTCACGTATACACTGGGTGAATGGAAAGCAAAGTGTCCACTTTTATTAACGTTAGTGCCATTTTGCGTAATAGCGTTTTGGCTAGGAACTTCCACTCTAATTTTATTTACTAACATCACTACAGCAAAGGGCGTGACGTTTCTTACACACAGTTGGTAGGTTAGAAATTAATTTTTTTTTCAGCTGTACTTAAAAATTCATAAAACGCCAGTTGTTTTTTTTTTTCGTGTGTGTGCGCGTTATGTTTTTCTAACCGTTAATTATTACAAGCATTTTCCACAGCGGAGACATTTTAGATGCCACCTAGAATGAATATTTGATGGTTGCAAGAATTTTAATGGATGCATTTTGAATGTTTAATGTTTTCGTCTTTAATAATTAAAATGTGGTTTCTGCCATTTTTTTTTGGTGAGTGTGTGACTAAAACGAGTTAGAGCAGTACTGCGTAAGATAATTGTAATTGTTACGATTGTCAGTAATAGACTTACCTTTAGGCAATTTTTATGCAACATGTGTGAAAGGATTTCATATAATGCGAGAGTTTGCTTTTTGAATTCACTAAATGGTTTGGGATTATTTGTTTCAGGTTGCGTGTTTTCAATGGAGTTTCGATTTTGGACAGTTTACTTGGAATCACTGGGTCTATTATTTTATATTATTTATTTTTTGCACATGCTACCGGCATTGTATAGAATTTATGCATTCTATACGATGCCGAGTCTCTTTTGCGCAGTATGACGTGTCACCTTGTATACGACTGTTTACTGTTTAGGTCAGTTAGCGTTAGAATAGGTTAGTTAACAATATTTTCTCTTAAGACACGTTTAGCTTAATCTTTAGCTTTAAACTTAACCTAAATTCTTGCTTAACGTTACTATCCCAATGTTAATTTCATACATTGTCTAAATCAAGCTTGGCATTCTGCCTAAATTCTATACACTGCCGGTGACATGTTTTAACAGTAAGATGTATCAATTATCCAGAACACTTGAAGATCTGATAAATCGATTTTTCGAGATTTTAGATAAGGAAATGTTTTTCTGTAAAAAGATTGATGTGGAATGTTTCGTAGAAAACTTATAATACAAATGAATGATACATTAGTGTAATCGATCATCAATATGATGTATCACTCATTATTATTGTAATGTACTATAAGAAATCATATGGCTAAGTATACGGAACCGTTTTTATAATATAGTGAATGAGCAGTTTCGAAATGCAGTACAAGAGGTTCTCAGTGTATTTGAAAATTACATTACACGCCAACCTGCATAAATTGAACATCCCACATACCAAAATTTCTATGAAATAGTTTTTAGATGCACGTTTAGTCACGTGCATCATCTCAGCAAATTGCATAATAGCGAAATTTGTCACTTTTCCGTTTGCCGAGAAACACAGTGGTGGTTGTAGTTTTTAACTAAGTTAAACTAGTTTTTGTAAATATAAAATTCGCTTATTACAACATTTAATAATTTACATATTAATCATAAAATGAATTCGTTTTTAATTTTAACCTGATTTCATTTCGTTTTTAATTGATCATCATTCATTGATGATATAATAATGAATTTTCATTGTTCTCTTTTATTTAACACTTGCTTTGAGGTGAAAGTGGTTCAACATCTTAGAGTTCTTGTTTTAAGTAGGCTTTCAATGACCTACAGGGCTGAAATTTTGAATATAAGCTGGGGTTGTGGAACAGTTTTTTGTATTAAATTTAAACGGATCGATGTGCAGTCAATTCTGAAATTTTGTCACACGAAGGGTTCGTTTTTTTTTTTTGAAAAGTGTTTGTCGGTGATATAGCTACGTATTTTAAGCCATTTTAAGCCACCATACTGAATTAATTTTTATGTTGTACATAAAAAGAAATTTATTTTTTTCGATATATAGTTCACTATGGTATATAGTGTAGTACCTCATTACGTGAGCACCCATTCATTGTTGAGAGTATAAAGCGGATCTATCCAAATGAACACGTAACATATTTCAGCAAAAAAAGTTTTTTCACGTGTTAGTTACGAGTAATTAACGGCAAACGGATAAGTATTCAACATTTCATCGCGTGAAATGAGCATTTGGGAAAAATCTTTCTGGTAGCGTATTTAGTTAGAGAACTCGCATAACTTGCATAAATCACAGATTTTCTGTATTTCAAATTGAATGAAGATACCGTTTCACTCCATGTTTAATCCGTTATTGGTGATATCGAAAACAACTATTAACGCTGAATAACGTTGATTGTAATTTCAGTTTTAAAACATTGAAATTGTATTTCAGTTTTAAAACAGGGATATCCAATGGCAAAGCAAAGCACGAGACTTCCCCAATGCAAAAGCAAATGCAGTGAAGCAAAACTCTTTTTTAAAGACAGGAATATCTTTTCCACCCAGACATGCATCCAGCCGTTGTGAGTCAGGGAGAAAAACAAATCGTTAGATTTATATAAATATATATAAAAAAAGAGATAGGATAGTGGTATCCAATGGTGACGCACCGAACATTCCATTACTTGCCGTTAGGAGACACCCATTCCCCAGTGCGAAAGTGGCGTTGATGGTAGGCGGCAGCTGAGGCTTCTTCAACCCGGTTTATCGAATGGTGTGCCTCGAATGTAGCCCATGTTGCATGCAACACAACGATCCGCTCAAATACATTAATCGTTGCCTGCAAAGTTGGGCTTCATTAAGCCGTTTGGTCTGCTTGCTCGTGAAATCGGAGGCAACATCTTATCAACCGTTGCGGGCAACAGGTGGTGCTAGGAATATGTAGCGAGAAACAGGTAGTTATAATGTCCCCCCAACACCCTCAAATGGGATATTGATTGTATTTACTAATTTAGGTGTGCAATATTGATTTCACGTCTCCTAGTCGAGCTATATACCCAACTGAGCACCGTTTTGGTAACGATCCGAGAAAGAGGTTTAGGTGTGAAATGTGTGATGTTTTGTGTGTGTGCATGAGGTGTAATACGGGTATTGCTTTCCTCGCTTCATCTCGGTGTTTTATGGTTGCCTGGAAACGGTTTTCATCTTTCATCATCATTCTCTGTGGGTGAATAAAAGAGCCGTTGCCTGGATGCAACATCCTGGATGCTTCTCATCACAGAAGCTATCGGAGAATGAAATTTGATTCGGAAAATTAAAATCGACTATCAATATAGGGGTAGAATTTTTTTTTTTCAACAAAAAAATATTTGGGTGACTAGTGAAATGAAAAATTGGTTAAATTCCATTACTGTTCTATTTTGGAAACCTTGGATATTTTAAAACACGACGGCAGTTTATGAAAGGTTCGGTTGTGTTCAATTTATAGATTGGATGCCATTATCAAATGAATAATATTGAATTTAAAATTGTTGTTGGTTTTTTTAGCTGTTGTATTTGGTACATGTGCTTTTGGACGTTTTAATTTTGTTAAGTGAAAACAATTGTACGTCATCAATTTCTTACGAAATTGTAAGGATACTTAAGATAAACAAAGGCTTCTGAAGGATTCAATAATATCTCAGTGGTGTGTGAAAAATTACATGTCTACAACTTATTAGAACCTCTGAAAAGTCAAGTTTTTCAATTTAATGTGTATAACATATACCTGTCCCTAAAATATGGTATACAGTTGACTTTGTTTGTCTCAAAATATGGTATAACTCACAATAAGTTAGTTACAATTAAAAAATTATGCAATTTGCATAAATTATAAACATCTTCTATAATACAGGGTGCATTGATTCATAAGCTTACTATGAGTATTATAGATTTTTTTTATTATACAGGGTGATACAGAAGTTATGGTTAAAGTTGGTCGTCGAATATTCTTTGTAGCAAAAGATGTAATATTCCATTTTGCTTTTTGACTGTCAAAATTTTAATTTACTATGTCTACTACCTGAAGCATAATTTTCTGAAGCCATGTGTTTGTAGTCACAACGGGTGACATTTTAAATGGCATGCATTTTGAAATGACATGACACGTAATGACACATAACACATGAAATTATACCATATTTTGGGACAAAGGGAGTATAACATATCATCGAGATTCGAGTATTTATTAAAAATTGTAAATACAAGATTAATTTGATTGATAAATGTAATACTGAACACTGAAGTACAACATAACTATGCATTAACTATGTTGTAGTGTTGTACTCTTATAGTTACTGAGTTTAGTTATCATTGTTTTGTTTCACGTTAGCAATATTTTTTTAATGGCAAGTGATCTATATATATTGAATTTCAGACAAAAAACTGGTTATATAGTTATAAAAAAAATATAAAAAAAAAATAAATATATATATATATATTTACTTACATATTAGAAAAATTTAGTTGAAACGTAAATTTGTATGTGCACAAATCATTCTAGAAAATGTAAGTAGATTTGAATTATCGATTATAAACTATGGTTGTCTTTTGCAGTTGGAGTCAATGGGAAAACCACCCGAGAATTTGGCTACAATTCAAGAACATACTGTTGGTAAGCCTACTTATGAGTTGCAGGAACCGATTTAACAACTATTATTAGCAGCAGCACATACTGTATATTAAACATTATTTATGAACTCGATCAGAAATATTTTTGTTTTGAGTTCATAAAATTGAACTATATCTAAAAACTTTACCACTTGTACGTTTCACATTTTTCTTTTTTTTTAAACATTTGTATTTTTTTTCATCTCTTAAAACAAACTACCTTACAAATCCATACAGTATTACAAAATTTTACAAAAAATATTTGCCCCTGATTATTTTATTTTTCAACAACGTTTCGGTTTCTGGTGAAGTTCTTAGTAAATATAATATGATATTGAATCAATTTTGATTGCATTTCCTATTTGAAATAACGTTGAATGTATAAAAAAGCAAATATGTATGACATAAACATATAATAAGAGTTGAAGTTAATTGGATTTGATTTTCCTCTAGCTATTCAATTATGTATTCTCCGGATGAACTTATTTTCCGGATGAACTTATCATTTTATTTATTATATGTTCATTTCTCTGATCACATTAGTATTCACATTAAAAAATCAAGAACATTTAAATATTCAAATTTTATATTAATTTTTAATAACTTTTTTAATTTATTCAGACTGTTTTTGTTATAGAAACAACTACACCTTTTTTTATTATTGGACCTGTTTTTAGATTTCATACCTTATTTTCAGTAATTTTAACCTCTGTCATATATTTTCATAATAGTTCACTATAACCTATTAAGAAAAATAGATTATATCACATTAGTTACAATACTGAAAGATGAGATGTAAAAAAAATAAAACTGAAAGTTTCACAATAAGGATTTGGTTTGTATATAGAAAATGAACATCTCTATAGACAGAGGCATTACTAGGGGGTGCAGACTGGGTAACACTGTCAGAAGGGAAACACCAAAGTGTTAAAACATATTTTGTTAGCTCAGTTTAACTGTATCTATACAGTACCTACAAGGCTAACATTTTATGCACTTATTTATTTTACTTTTGCAATATTATTGGCCAGTTAGTTGTAGCTATGTGCTAGTTATGTGGCTGCAGTTATGCTGGAAAGCTTTCAAAAGCTGTAGCAATGCTCTGTGCTCGGCAGGAAAGCATCACAAAGCTGTAGCTATTCATTGGGCTATACAGAAAAGCTATTTTGTTTACATTAAAAACTAACTTAACTTTGTGATGATTTGGTGAAATGATTCGGAGTTATTTATCAATTTTTTTAGTATAATGAGTTATAAATAACATATTGATGTGTAATTACACCAAATTTGCATAAAACCTGCTTTGCTTTGTATATGAACCATGTTATTAATTTTATTCGCATTGCTATTAAATTATGGTATTTGATTAGAAAATTAAACTTTATAAATCATTGTTAAACAGGAGACTGAAATTACTGTTTTTGGCAGGCATGCAAGGAATGCAAAGGATCCCATTGACAGCTGATAAGACAAGTGCAGTGCCTACGTCAGCTGTTGGGCGACAAATATTGATGACCAATGGTGCTCAACTAGTTGAAACTCAGATTCCTGGGCAACCGACATTACTCTCGGAATCAACGTCGCCCGACTTTGCATCGAGTGGTGTCGGTGTGACAATTTCCAACATCATAGCTTCATCAAGTGCACCCATGCTCCATCCACAAACGACTTTGCATCAAGCAATACCAACGACCCAAGTGCTCACCCAGGAGCAACAACAGCAGATGCAATATCACCAACAATTACTTCAACAACAACAGCAGCAAACACAACAACAGCAACATCAACAGCAGCAGCAACAGCAACAACAACAACAACAACAACATCAGCAACAACAACAGCATATGCAGATGCAACAACAACACCAGCAGCAGCAGCAACAACAACCACTACAAACTCAACCAGGACAGGTACTGTACTGTGAAAGTTGTATTTTATCTTATATGTGTTCTGTGTTTGAATCCCTGCAGTTTTACAATTAATGAAATAAGTGGTTGCAATAGATTCGAACTTCATTGTAGATGTTTACAATTTTATCGTAGTTGCTACTACGATTGAAGTAGTACACTACGAGTTTATCGTAGTTTCTCCTATTACGTTGAAGGTGACACAAATCTTGCGAGTATACAAATTTCTACTTGGGTGAATATTCCGCTTTGTTTTGAATTGAAATGAAAATGGTTTCATTTTAAAATTTTAACTATATTATATTAAATATAACTATGTTTATTGTAGATGTGCAGGGTGTTTATTGTGTACTCGTACTGTATATGCATGGACGTTGGCAAGAGGTCTGGTGTGATATGGGTTGAAAGATGGACAATCAAAGCACTCATGTCAAAACCTAACAAAGATTTTCAATTGAAACTTTTCTGAAAAACCCAAAATGTAACTTTTAATATTTATATTCATTTTTACTAGTACGTTTTTGCTGGTTTTGACTTGCCGAGTGTTTTGACTCATTGCTATTTCAACCTATTGATGTTTTTGTTTTTTCGTTGTTTTACCACGTTTTGTGTAGTGTAGTCATGTATTCAATGCACTGAAAGCACTTCATATATATATATATATTTAAAAAAAAATTGTAATGTACTTACCCCACCATTTGTTAACGTAACCTTAAAAATGAAAAATTTGAAGAAAAAAACAGGTAGGATATTATTATTCTTTTTTTAGTTACTTGCTAAAATTTCTTTTTTATGCCGATCAAAAATGAAAATTCCATTTGAAGTTCAGCATGTTAGCTTAATATATATAGCTGAATATTTTCTTTTTATTATAAATTCCTATTTAAAAACAATGATATTTACGTTAGTTTAACTACCATAAAATTGGTAATTTTTTTTTCAGTTTTAAAATAGGGGTTTTTATTATTTAATTTTTAGCCAATTGGTGGTATGGCAGTTGTGGGGGTTCAAAAAGTCACAACTGTTGGTAAGAACAAACCAAAGACCATTGATTTACAAGCACAAAAGAAAGGCAAAGGCAAACCTGAACCGCAAGATTGGTCTCCGGTTACCGATCTTTCACCTATTCTCGATGTCTCTCCATCTTTGGAAGCAGCTGAACAGGTAACTAAACTCTTTCGGCTTATCTGTTATGAATTGCTAAGCAGAATTAAATTATGTAATATTTTTTTTTCATCAAATGCATAATTCCTTACCCTGATGAAGAGAATTTATCACTAGTGAAAACGTCCCTAAAGGAAAAAGTTCGTTTTAAAAGTCTGATTCCTTACCTTAATAAACGTAATCTATTACCAATCAAAAAAAATTAAAGGATAAACTTGTTCACTGACTAGGTAGACTATTTTCTTACATATGTTTCGCTTCCTTCCTGATGGCTTTGTCTGGTTGAAAAGAAAGATAGGAAAATGTGAGAGGAAAACCAAGTTAATAGTTTACATAATCATCTTTAAGCACACTCATGCCTTCAGCGTGTAGTTATAAGTTGGTGTGTAAACAGTTACCCTGTGTCTCTCATGCTTTATAAACTTTTCGAACATGACAAAGCCTCTAAAAGGAAGGATAAACATCATAAAGACTAGATAAACCCCCGTGGTTGGTAGGTAACCACGGGGTGTTTAGATAACATCACCATCGAAATCTTCAACACAAACTGTTGAAAGTTACGATTATCATACAATATATCGAAAGATAATCGATGCGTTGGTTATCAAAATGGCCGGATTGGTAAATAGTAATAGTAATGTTAGGTCTAACTGGTCAATAAAGTGAACAAATTTTATTTATGAATTTTTTACTAGTGAAACATTTGTTGTTGTTACCGACTGGGTATTTTTTTTTTTAATATTTGACGTTTTGCCTTCCTGTAGAGGCTTCTTCAAGTAAGAAAAGAAACTAGAAAAAAAATTAATATAATGTAAGGAAAAAGAAAGTAACAGTTTCCCTGTCTTGCATACTTTTTTTTCTCTCACTATTTTTTTCTCTCTTGAAGAAGCCTCTAGGAGGGAAGCGAAACGTCATTGATGTGAAAAAAAAGACTTAACCTAGTTACTAAGATAACCGGATTTTTCTTCAATTAAAGAGTTTTCACTGGTGATAAATTCCATTTTTTTTCATTAATTTTGTTATATAATTACTGACACTATAACATGCTGAATTTTTATACAATAATTTTTTCATATGCTACTTTTGTTGTGTGTAAGTGCCATAATGCTAATTTTTTTTACAATGCTTTTGTAGTAATAATAGCTTTTATTTTAATTTTAATCGCTGTGAAATAATGAAACTTGTAGGCCAATTCAGTGAATGCATGGCTATTTTGGCAGACAGTTCAAATGGGACCACTAAATACCAAGTGCTGTTCTTGAGGCAGGTAAAGCTGGGTGCCATCAAAATTTGCGATTTTTGTATATGACCGAATATATATGTCACACTGATTTCTGCGTTAAATCATGTGTTGGTTTGTTAACGAATTTGGTTAGCCACTTTTTCAAGATAATACAGTACAGTATGTTAATGGAAATGACAGAAACGATGCAAGGTTTTATAGATCAGGTTGACTGATATAGTTCAGAAAAAAAGTAAATGTTTACCAATGCCTGGTATCTTGTGTGTAAAAGAGTATTTCAATTAATAATGTATGTACAGTATATATAGTTATCATGAACAAATGTATTATCCGTGTTGTATGCCAGAAAGCCTTGTACCATAGACTAAAGAGATACATGTGTGTATCTCTTTAGTTTATGCTTGTACAGCGTCGGTGAATACAGTTGTGAATGTAAATTGAAATGACCATTGTTAGTTTGTTAGTGATTTTAATTTTTAAAATCACTAACACATTAACATGTAATTTCTAATATCTTGATTTCTAACACATTATAAAATTGTACATGCTGTATGTACATGTGTGAGATAGTTTTTTAAAACATTTTAAATGTCTGAGTAAGAGTACGGATCTTTGACGAGAAGTTGTTTTTTTATACTTCATGTTAAAGTGTGCTTTTAACTGTTTGTATGTTTGGGTTTCTGACATATGGTTTTACTATATTTGATATTTTGGAAACTTTAATCAGTATAAAAGTTTCGAGGTACATGACTTTATAGTCATGTACATGACTTTATAGTCATGTACTGTAATTATAGTGATGAAGAGTATCATCATTTGGTTTTGAATGAATTTCGGTTGGATTACCTTCCATATTCACGTTGGTGATTGAATATGTGACTTTGCTGAGTCATTTTCAGGTTAACAGTTTGTGTTTGCAGTTACAGTACTTACTGGTCATCACGTGCTTGGTTTCTTTTTTTCCTCAAATGTTTGCTTTACTAATCCATTTACTTCAGGATGCTCAAGTGTGTAAGAACTGGCATTTAATAACTTTCTGACGGCGGTTTCTAAGCAATGAGTTAATTTTGTGTTGCAGGCAATAATGGAAAAATTTCAAGAACGCTCAGTGCATGACCAATTTGGCCAACCTATTGGCAACCATCACCAACAACAAATGGCATGGGCAGGTGGTATGCCCATGGCACCAACAGGAATGCAGGCGACTCCTCGACCGGCCGCCACCGGCACCATCAGCGGCATGCTGGCCGACTTCAGCCGGGCATTGGGGCTCTCTGCATCGCCGCGGCCTTCTCCTTCCGAGGAGACAAGACCTGGGATTAGCCAGGTGAGATATCGATTATGAGAGTGTATGCATAGTGTGCATACTGTGGTTTGATTTTAATTTCAAATTATTAGAACAGTTCATTCAGTGTTTCATTGTAATAATGTTGATGTACCTGTATATATACTTTCTCTGATCCAAAATATGGTATAAGTTAAATTTCTCACCGTGCTTTACAATTCAAAATTTATGTAAGTGTGCATAAATTATAAATAATAAGATATTCTGTAAGATATTCTGTAGATATTCTTATATAATTATATATAAGATATTCTGTAATACAAGGTACTTTGTTTTATTTACTCATATGCTTACTATGAGTATCATTATTTTATAGGGTACTTTCCGGTTATAACTTGCAAAATAAACAGGGATACCGAGTACTTAAGTACCGAATACTTAAGTACACGTAACAAGTACAT
>JAQIWH010003016.1:0-21675 GCA_034695005.1 Cryptops parisi | reverse complement strand
AATACATTAACTAAAGCATTAAATATATTCATATAAATTGTATGTAAAATATTTTATATCGGTATATATATTTTTGGCGATTTAAAAATTTGTAGAACACGGATTTCAAGCTCCAATTTTTTTGAGGGGTTCATTAAACTTTTGGATTTTTATTTTCCTTTTCTTTTTTATAACGAAATCCAAATCACGAATGGGACGAAATAGACGATGATATAAGAGAGAGACTGATAAAAAGAAAGGTGGTGGTGGCAATAGAAATGTGTGGAGTGGGAAAACAGAAGCTAGGGAAAAAAAAGGGAAGTGCGAGGGAGCCCAAATAACGACGGTGAAATTGATGGAGGTAAATTGCAGTCCGAAAAATTTCCAGGTGATAAGAAACTGGGGTCAGGGCACACATTGAGCGCGTAATACGGGCCTTAGTGGGAGTCGTGGAACCTCATCCATCTTGGGTCCACCAGGATCCCCTCATTTTCTTCTTGCCGAATTTCACCCCAATCGTCACGAGTGGCCATTTAAACCTCTTCTTTTTCATCCTTCGTTTTTTCCCCTTATTTTTTCACTACGTTATGTGTTTTTTTCTTCTCTCCAACACAATATTATCCATACTACATGAACGCGGATGAATACGTTTTTACAAATCCTTAAGTGATGCGGTCTAAACATTATAATGTGTTTTTTTTTCTTTATATTTTATTTTTGTTTATAGCTACACAGTACTTAAGGTCGTCGACTTATGCGATGGTTGTATTTATGCATAAAATTGAAAATCGCTCATATCGAAATTCTGCATGAACGCGGATGGATACGTTTCCACGAATTCTTAAGTGATATTGTCCAGAGATGGTTTTCCTTTATTCGTAATTTCACCATTTTATTTTTGTTTTACATAAGTACACAATAATTTAAGCTTTCGAATTATGCGATTGTTACATTATTATCCATTTAATCGATAATCGCATAAATCGATATTCTCGTAAAATAGTGGACAATTTAAGCCTGTATTTGCACCACATTTGATGGCGAACATATTGTGACATAAAAATTTGTTAGGTGCACGAGCATTCACTAACATGTGCACCACCAGACAAAAAATCGCATGATAGCGAAACCTTGGCGAAACTATCTTGCGTATAGTATCTGAGAGAACTTCTCTCGTCGTATATTAGCGAAAATTGCATATAAAGAAAATCGCATATTAGCAAAAATTGCATAAAAAGCAAAGTCGCATATATTGAGGATTTTTTGTGTTTCATATATCTGTAGTCATTTGTATACCGACCACAAACGTAAAAAATTGCTTGGAATTTACACGCGTTGGAGTGCCGCAAGATGTGGCAGAGCCAATGACAATACAGATAACAAGAACGACTCTTCAGCCAATGGCAACTCTTCTTGTCACTCTGTCATGGAAACATTCGCTACACACTACTTGGGCATTTTATAAAGTAAGAAGTTTTATAAAATTAGATACGTATTATATGGCAACGAAGAAAAGAAACGTAAAATCGTAATATTTGGTGTATAAGGTTGCAATAGGGTGTTACGAAAGTTGATGAATTGTGACGTCATCACGAAAGTGCCGAATGTTTTATGTTGAAGATCGGGTTTTTCTGCTCAAATGATGATTTAAAAAATGTGTGATTTTATGGAAATTTTGAGGTGTTTTAAATCTTGATCGTGACATTTAAGCGGTAAAATTTCAATGAAAAATCTACGGTTATTATGTAGGTACATTTTTCGCTAACAAAAAGTAGGGAATTAGAATAGATAATTTTCACCACAATTTACCGAAATTATTTTGATGTCGTAAAAGTTGTTTTTAAAATTTTTTAATTTATTTTTAACATTACTTCTTTTAAAAAAATTATGAAATTGACAGTTATATAGGGATTTATTTTTAAAAGTATCTTTCAAATTACATTTTTTAAGCAGAAAACGTGTACACCCTGCAGCTAAAATTTTAAAAAACTTTTTAAACGATTTGTACATATTTTTTTTCATAATTAACTCTCGAACGTGTGTTTATTAATTCATAACATTTGGAAAATCATTAATTTTACTGGAAAATTGTAATAGAGGAAAAACGCATAGGAAAAGTTACAATTGTCGGTCGGTGGCTTTTGATCACTTTTTCTTACGTTAGGAGTAAAAGAAAGATGGCGTCTTTATTGGGGAGAGCAGTTTTCGTTGAATTTCGGCTTAAAAAACATATTTTTCCATTTTTTATTTTGATGAATAAATTCGTTTGACCTTTATGTTCTTTCGAGTAATTTGGTCAGATAAAGTATCCGTCTGGAATTACGCCCTATGTAATGAGTGTAAAGCATTTTAAATGGCTGATGTGTTTATTGAATCTTGAGTAGGTGAATATTTTTCGATTTTTCGCCTGCCCATTTTAATTCGAAATTAAACGAGAATGCCATTTATATTTATTTATTTACATATAAATTTATATGACTAAGAATAAAAGTTTCATAAAACCGTGACTTGATTAGCGTAAATAGTCATGTACATTAATTTATTGAAATGATGGTTTGGAATGGAAACTTGAGAATAATTACAACAACAAAAAACATGAATTTCTGTTTGCAATAGCTTATCACGTAGTAACTGTTTTTTCTTTTAATGCAGTATATAAATTCAGGTTTATTGGGTTGTTAAATGGAAATCAATTTAGAAAGTTCGTCATTTTGTGCCTTTTAATCATCACTGAATTTGGCGGGGTTCATAACCGGTGTTCAAAACTAAACCGGATTTTCTTTTTTGCTTTAGAGTGCTTGTTTTCTCTGAAAAATTCGGTCTATTATTAAGAATTTTTACTAAGAATTTTACTTGCTCTGCATTTTTTCCAGGCAACCGGCTTAGATACCGGATAGCTGGGAGTATCTTGTAGATATGTAAATTATCGGTTTATTTCGACTTATGGATCTTGACAGATATCTGTAATACCTGTCATAAAAAGTGTAAAACATAGTGATTGTTAATTATTGCAGTTTTATACAGGGTACTTACTAATCGTTCACTAATTTATGATTTTAATTAATCAATTTTTGGCTGAATTTGCATTATTCCTTTATTTTCATGGGTGTTTAAATATGATTTTTTTATGCCCACAAAAAGTGCTAGTCTAGTATAAGGTCTGTTAAGTCTGTTAAGGTTAAATATTACACGCAATATTTTATGTGGCAGGTGGAGCAATTTGCGGAAAACACTGGCATCAGCTTCTTGCTCAGTCAATGAAAATTGGTTGGCGACAAGCTGACGTCACAGTTGTAGACATAAATCCTGTTTAAAATTTGAATTAATTTCGTAAATTTTCTAGAAAAACATTTCCTACAAAAAGTATTACTATCGATATACCTAATGCCTTCGACACCGTCAATTTCTTCTCTACCGATATGTTAATTTATTCTAATGCTTTTGTAACCGTTAATTTGTTCTCTACTCGTTTTGTGTTATTTTTTTTTTCCAACGAAGAGGAATCTTGACCATTAACCACAACAACACTAACTATAAAAAAACTAAATAATAAAAAAAAATTGTTATTCTTGTAAGTACACTTGATTTGTACTGACCGATTTCTCATCCTGATAAAAACCTCTTTTCTTCGAGTGTGGTATTCTTTCACATCTTTGAAGGGCCTTTTCCAAAAGAAAAGGTGGACGAACAAACCAAAAGAGTTAGAAGAAAAAAATTGAGAATTTGATCGATGAGGTGTTTGCACCATCACCACCCACACCAACACTTTTGTAAGCTTATCGTACATACACTGTTTTTTTTCACTATGTATGTTTGTTGTTTTGTTTCCAGCCTCGGTTGCTTTGTGTTCTGTGGTGCTTGTCGTTATTCATTTTTTTCCTCGAATTTGTTTTTTATTCTTTTGATGTTTCAAAGGGTTGAGGACGATGTATTTTCTTCTCCTTTTGCTCCACAAGTCACTGATGTCAAAGTCTACCAGGTTGATGTCTCGCAAAAGCCAATCGTTATTGTAGGCTTTTTTTTCCTCTTTTAAATTTCCACCCTTTTGCCATTTAATACGTAGAGGTTAGGTTAGATTTTTTTTTTCCTCTTTTAAATTAATTTTTTTTTGTGTCATCTTTTTTTCCCTGGTGTGTAGTACCATTATACAGAAGGTGATTTTTAAACACCATTAATTATTTTAATGTGTGACAAGTTAAGACGAGTTATGCAAATCCAGAAACTCGCGAGTGAATCATGTTGATTCCGTTTTCACTTTAAAATCATAACATTGTTTAATTATTTTGTTAACACAATGAAGATATATTGGCTTTCCGCTATCATTCTGGTCATTAGGGATTTTGTTATAACTAATTTAGTTTCAAAGTTATGGCTGAAGATTTATACCCCCACCAGAAAATATGCGTTCAAGTCAGTTATGTGCTGTACTTTAAACTTCTATTACAACGTTACAAATATGGTTACGTGCAATTTTACATGACATAATATACATTTTCCGAGGTCTATGATTTATAATCGCTGAATGTAGGCAAATGAGTAGGGGTATACATTTCAGGATTCATGTTTATATGAACTTTTCGTTTTGTTTTGATGCGTAGCATTTGTGGTTAAAATTTGACTATTAGACCTTTTAGAAACACCCTGTATATTTTCAAAAACACACACACACACGTGTGAATGTAGTTAACATAGGCATTTGCGAGCGTGAATCTCGCATTTTTTTTGTTAGTTTTGCGTTGTAAAAATTTTTCCTTTTGTCGATAGCTTTTCACGCTGTTTTCACTTAATTTTCACACCTCGTCAGTAGGTCCTTTCTTCTCTTTGTAAAGAACTTCTTCAGAAAAATCCGCTTTTTGGAACCTCTTTTTGATGTCTAACTCTTCTTCCTGCTAGTAAGCCTACTTGAGAGGCTTTTTTTTTCTGCCTTATTTCTTTACAAAATAACTAGAAGAGGATTAAAAAGAGGCTCTTTTTTTTTCATTAAAAATTCTTTACACTAAAATAAAAAATGAACTGTCAAAAAAAAAATTCATACTTTTCCAAATAAGTCTTAATAAAGTTGATATACACATTTTTCTCCTTGTTATAACCGGATGTTTAGCTTGTGCACATCTTAGAATTTTGAGTATATGTTACCGGCAATGTATATAATCCAGGCACAATGACTACATTTTTTTTGACAAAGTATGCAATCAGCATTGGAATAGTTACGATATGCAAGAGTTGAGGTCAGGTTCAAATTTAGGGTTAATTTGAACTAACTTCAACTAATAGTATACAAATGTTATTTCATACTTTGTCAAAAGAGGCTAGGCATTGTATATCGGTAACATATACTTTTCTTTTGATTACAAGATAATCTCAAAATAATATTACACGTGAACGTCGTTTTTATCACATTAAAAATGCATACTTTTTTTTATACGTAAAATAATTTTCAATGAGTAATGATGATCGTTAACGATGAATAACTCGCTTCATCACTCGTATAAAAAAAAATAATATCGATATTAAGGTGGAACACGGAAGAGAATAATATTAATCGACTCATCATCTCACCTTCGAACACTTAAGATAATCGAAATAACAAATGCCAATCATTTTTCTTCTGCAACTGCAAGGTGAACGAACTAGAACTGCGTTATGACGTCATAGGTTAGGTTACTAACTTCGCTATGAAATCCAATCCTAATTATGCTCGCTGTACAAAAGAAGTTGAATTCGTACAACAACATTTATAGTTTTTTTAATTTTTAGTATTATTCATGACGAGTTGATCTGATTAATAATATTTTTTTTAATCGTTGCCACATTTTTCCCATTATCATGTTCGGTTCCTTTCATCGTCAAAAGCTACCATATTAGCTTCACATTCTTTTGCTGTTTAATTTAATAGGGCGAAGTGGCATTTTTAAAACAAAGTCTCAAATTTGTTTTTTTTATTTATTGTTATTATTCTTTGCATGACGAATCGAGTCATTCTGTTCTTTGGTGAACCATTACTTAATGAGAAAAACAAATGTGGTTTTTCAGAGAAAAAAATAAATAAATTGAATAGGAAATTTCTTTTTCTTGAGAAGCCATCAACACCTCAAGAGATGACATTGAACAAAATGTCTTTGGAACAAAGTTTCTTTAGTTAATATTTTTTCTTTTAATTTACATGATGATAAATGATTTGGTTTTGTTCCTGGTGTAATGGATTTTTTTGTGAATAATAATTTTTTTTTAGTATATCGTTAAATGATTTCGTAAAACGAGTGCTACAGCTGCTTATTTACTATTTGTTGTTGTTGATTATTCCACATCTTGTTTTACGAAAATTTCAGTCACGACATTTTCTTGTAATTTTTTTTTCATAGAAATACTGTATTAATGTTTTTGCCATTACCAAATCTTACGTCGTAATTTAATTGATTTCAGCTTTATATTCAGTTGCGGTTTCGGCTTTTTAATGACCGATTTGAGCATTATATTCGGTTTCAGCTTCATACTGTTTTTCACGAGTATTAATACACGAGTTCTTAATTGTACATATATTAATATGAATATACTACATGGAGGTATATTTGAAGTAATTCAAATGTCGAGAAAAATACATTCGTTATATTTATCTCCAATAAGCATCAAGAAAAATTAGTATTGACAATGTTAGAATCGGTGGCAATCATCAATTAACAGGTTATGGGCCCAGATTTCTTTCACAATAACTACTTGTTTATTTATGAAAAATTGAGGAATGTGTGTGCAGAATGGGGGCTTCTAAACCCTTTTTTTTTGCATGCCACTGACATTGTTATTCAAGCAATTTAATCCATGAACTTAACTCTTGAAAGAGCGAAAGAGCCACAACTCGTAGGATAGACTGTAGTAGTCGAACTCGCAACAAACAATAATAACAAGAACCAAGAAAAAATCTAGGGAAAGTATAAAGGGGGGGGGAGTAAAATAACTGTAGGAAGTAAGAAAGAACGTGGGCGAAAAGAAGGAGGTAAAGAAATAAAACGCTGCTGCTCGACTTACTTCTCGTTTTCGCCGAGGGTAGAAAGTAGCCATTTTGTGTCTTGGGACCACGATGGTCAGTCGAGCGCGAACGAACGGGGTCGTAAAAGTTTATTCCTCGTCCACGTGGCACTGAAATGGGTGTGGGTGGAAGTATGGAGGAGGCGGAGGGGGTAAATGGGAAAAGAAAGGGGGAGAATAAAAAAAACTAAGGGAAGAGAATAGGAGAAAAGTGGTCATTGCGAACCGTTTATTCGCCTTGCAGTTTGGTCATTGGTAACAGCTGAGGACCCAGTTGAGCCAATTGTTTATCGCTCGTTGCAAGCTGTCCACACCTGGAACCCAAGTGCCCATTAGTAACCTTCACTATACATTGCTAGTACTATTTCGTCCCTTATACTACTACAAAGTAATGCTGCCAGCGTTTTGTGTGTGTGTGTGTGTTTTGTCTTGCGCGAACAACAGTAACTCGCCCATTCAGAATCCCAAAACATACGGATGATGTTGTTGGCCTGGAAATAGGGTCTTAAATGGTTATTTCTTGTTTTCGTCTCCTTTTATCTTCTACTCCTTAAAAAAACAAAGAAATGCAAGATGCCTTAAAACATGTCACAAGTTGACCAATTTGACGATACAAGTTTAGTATGGTGATATTATGTCTTTTAATACTTCCCAAAATCAATTACCTGGAATTGACATCCATTGACCTGCCAAGAAGCAATGGTTGTGGGGTTGTTGGTTTTTGGGGGAGGGGAAGGGGAACAATGAGTTTTGTAAATGACTTGTGACAACAGTTAATCTGTCTGATGTATTTGTATTTTAACATTAATTTAGCTTATTCACGTGTAAGATCCCGGGGCTCTTAACTCATCACTCGATTCGGAGTTTGGAAAATTTACTTGATCAATAATGAGAGTTATAGTTTACTTCAGTTGGGATCAAATGAATTACCATTGCTACAGATAGAATCCATTGACATTATCATAAAAAAAAAACTTATCCTGACTCTGAATCATCGGAGTGGCAAGTTAATGGCCTCTGATCCTGGTCACGGCACCAGAAAAGTAATGCTGCTATTGTCAACTTTTTTCAAAGTTATTTACAGCACGAACTAAAAGAGATTTGTTTAACCGTTTAAAACTTTTGATAAATAGGGAATTTGTTATGGTTTAGTTATTGCTTGGATAATTGCGTTTGATTTGAAACCAATTCGTTGTGTTTTTGTTTCCGCCATCAGTCTGATCATATTTCTCAATCGTCTGCGTGTTCTTGATTTAGCATAGCTTGTTACATACAATTATTTTCAACTTGGCTTGGAAAAAGGCACTCTTGCAGATTGGAAAATGATAGGATCACAAGACTCGGAAATCAATTTCTTTCCTTATAAGTCTTCTTATCTCGTTTATACATCTCCGAGCTATTATTTATATTTTTTTTCTTACTTGATTGGTTCAATTTTGCGGAGATCGGAAGTCAATCTCCACCTTCCAACGATCAAAAATACCATGATCGAGGTTTTTAAAGACACATCCAGGCCCACTATTAGACTACTACTATAAATGATGAAGAAGAAGCTGCAAAAAACAAGAAGTTTAAGAAGAAAACAATAATTTAAAAATAAAGAGAAAGAAAGAGAAGGAAAGGGGGGAAAAATCAACGTTTCTAACTACAACAGCAACAACGACGACGACAACAACAACAACAACAACAAAAACGCATGAAGAGAGAAGTTGGTAAAATTATTTATGGATTCCGTGATGCTGTCCGGATTCCTCAATAATTTTCAAAGAGAGGCCTAGCATATTAATGGGTTTCTTTTGCCATCATTAGTGTTGGGAAAGGGGCATAGTTGATGTTGTTGTTGTTGTTGTTGGTTAGCTTCTTTTGGCTACTACTACCATCGTCTGCAATGCTTCTGCTTAAGAGTTCAGTTTCATCGGCTTTACTGACAGGTATGAAAAGGAAGGGGGGACGATGGATGGATGGTTAGCGCTGTCACGTGCAAAACCCAGAGGTCACGTGAGGTGGCGAGGTCATCGTCGGCCGGGTGGGAAAAACGAACTCCTGTGACCACGCCGATGTCCATCAAAATCCTCATCTTTTGCAACCTGCCAACGGAGCTGCGAACTTACAATTCTTCATCTATTAACTTAATTCATCCCCCCACTCTTCTTTTCTCTTTAAAAAAAATCTTTCATTTGATTTTGCACGGTTTTTTTTTAATACAGTATACTTTGTTTAGTACTGTAATTACTGGAGCTCGTCATGTCATGCACAAAAGAATTAAAAAGAGGCAAAGCAAAAATCTTTAAAGGCGACAACAGAAGGGTGAATCCAAGTATCAAATGTTACTGTTTTAAACGACCGGAGATTAAAATTGTTTCTATTGTTCGACTTTACCACATATACAGTGCATACACAAATAACTGTATATGAAGTAAGTCTAAAACTTGAAAGTTGGGGCAGTGTGCTGATGATGATGAGACGTGAAACGAAAAGGATTAGACGGTAGGATGTCTTGGCTAATAATAATCTTTCCCCCGTCTTTTAACGTGAGATTTTGTAAACATATTTTGCCTTTCTCATATTATACAGTACAGGATACTGTATATATGTATATACATATAAAGACGAAGTCACGGATTAGTTTTCGGGGTTAGAACCTTATGGTACGTAAATCTTGGCACGTGGTTTTTCGTGGAACTTTTCTTACGGAAAAAAAAAAGCTAAGAAAGTCGAAGAATGTGTAAAGATAAACAAACAACATAGAAAACTTCAAAGAACCTCACTACTGTGGCGATGAGACACGACGATGATTCGTATCGGGTTTTTCTTTTGCGATATGACTACAAGTAGTATGTGGCCTCAACTTGAGTTGTTTGCTAGCAAATACCGAGATCATGCAACTTTAATCATTAATGATTTAAGATTAATAGTTAAAGATTTTTTAATCGTTAAATAAGAAATTAATGTGTAAGGAATGTAATGATGAAGTACGACTTTTCAAAATGACGTCAGATGTCACTATTTGGTTTGACACGCTGAGTTGTGATTGATTGGGGGCATTCTTCTTATTTGGTGTTAGATCTTAAATCTTAAATAGTTACTGAACTATAGAATTGCATATCGTTCTGTAGAGACGTGTAGTGATATATTAGATAGAAAAAGCTACTTGTTTTTTGTTTCTATATGAAGAAAAAAAAGAGGAACATTATTTTGCAAACAGGTGGCTTGGGGAGGGAGTGTTTTGTTGCAAGTCAGTTGTGGCGAATGCTAAAAAGTTGTTTGTGAAATCCGGGGGCTTTCAGATGATGGGTGGATGTATTTTTGAACACACATACATACAACAGGTAGACACTCGGTTAGGTCTAAAAACGGGTTGAAATTTACGGCCAGTGGCTGACCCTCGATGGACCTCAATAAACGAACGCCCTTCCTCCGCCAATCACTTGTTGGCAAATGGCGTCAGAAAAACGTCTTCATTACCGAAATTACTGCTTCACACTTGTTGGCTAACAAAACACTCTTTTCTTCTTTTTTTTTAAAAAAAAAAGCAACCAGAAAACGGCAATTGCTTTTATCCACTTTTATATGAAAACAGAATGTCAGTTCAAAACGTTTTCATCTGATGAAAAGTTTGACATAATTTTGGCTTTTCCTGTAAACGACTTTTATAACTTATTTTAGATTATCCGGTTATAAAAATCTTATTACAAGAGATCATGCATAAATCATGTATGTGAAAGCATTGTTATAGCATGTGTATGCATTGTTATAGCACGCGTTTACATTGTTATAGCGTGTGCTTACATTGTTGTAGTGCGTGCTTACATTGTGTAGCACGTGCTTACATTATGTAGCACATGCTTACATTGTTATAGCGCGTGCTTACTTTGCTTACATTGTGTAGCACGTGCTTACATTGTTATAGCACAAGCTATGACAATGTAAGTACAAGCTCACATTGTTATAGCACGTGTCACATCTTATAGCGCGAGTGCCAAACGTTGTTTTATGTATCAAAATGTGATACTCATTGTTATAACACGTGATATGCTGTACTAGTTTTAGCGCGTAATAGTACTGTATGAGATGGTTATAGCATGCTATACAATGCACATGGCCATTTGGTAGATATTACTAAAATGTGATATCATACATTTTAATATTGTTTTAGCGTGCGATGCATATCACCCTAAGTTATATAGCACATTTCAATATAGATAATACGGCTACCTGTGCTGTAGCACGGGAAGTTAGGTTAAAGAAATTTAAATTACTTCCACTATTAACGCATGTCATGTGCGTTAACAAGTCTTTTTATTTGAGTCTAATTTTCGCAATAGCATAATGATGACCTTAACTTTAAATACCAACAAAGTAAATTTGTAAGATTAACTAAATGTAGACTATTGTAGAAGATAACGAATTTTATAGCGAATAGGGTGCTATCTTATTATGATGAATTAATATATGCCGAACGGGTTTTGTATTAACACAAAAATTTAAACGGAAGACACAAAGCGGGTCTTTGTATAAGCGTGTAATTCACGATTACCCAAATCGCTCATCAAAAAAAGAAAAGCAAGGAAAAAAAAGGTGATCTATTTCTTTTGAGCGAATAATGTCAAAAGATACTAGGACACAAGTTGATTTGCATTGAATCAGTCCGTTAAACTTTTGCACATTAAAGAGAAACTAAAACAGAATGGACGGTGTATTATTTTATTACAATAAACGAAACCTTTTTTTCTCCCTTGTCTTTCCATTTTGAGTTCAACACGAAATTTACGACCGACCTTTAAACTTTGGGAATTGACACTTAAACGAACCGCGCCTCGTATTTTGAAAGGGGGGGGGGTACTTCTGAAACAACGAACACTCCTCGAACTATCATCATTACAATCATCCCATTGGAAAAGTGAACCGCAACGGATTTTGGGATCAGTTTTACTTCTTTTTCCATTCATTGGTCACGCCAAAACAACATATACAAAAACCATGATCAAGTACTGTATAGTAAAATAAAAACCACCACCCACCCACACAGACACTTGTGAGTTCTTTTATAAACTTGTAGCATCCTGCGTTGGTGGTATAATGAGTAGTTGATGGACTTCTTCTCGTTCGGAGAGCTTATAACCAAGTTGGCATTACTGTTTCATGTCACGTGATTCCTATGTTGACCACCGACGGAGAAAGAACCGTATTGTAATTAGAGTGATGGATCTAATAAGAAAATAGCTTGTTCAGGCCTTTATTGAATTTGTGTTGTTTTCTAGTCGGGAGGAGCTGACTGAACGGGTGTCAATTAAGGGTGTGTTTGTTTTTAAGAAGGGAATTGCCATTTGCAAGAAAGGAATCAAGCTGTGAAGGGAATAAGAAAACGTGTGTTTAAGAACATGACTACAAATTAACCATTAAAGAAGCCTACAGAAGAATTTGGAATCTTTTTTATACGATTTGTATTAGCTCCACTTGGGTGAGTGAATGAGCTGGGAATTGAACGTATACTGCCATTTAGCGTCGTTTATGAGAATATACTGTATAGTCCAATGTACCGAAAAGCGCATAAAATGAGAACTTTCGCATAAATAAAAAACCAAAAACAATTATCGAATTACTCAACGATCGCGTAAATTTAATTTTGCATAAATCGAAATCGGCATCAATCAAAATTCACGTAAATCGAAATTGGCATAAATCAAAATTCTCATAAGTAAAAACTTGCAGAAAACACGCGTAAATTGAATATCTAAATTAGACATTTCATAAGTTTTGATGAATTGAATTACGCATAAATCGAAACATGCAGAAATCAAAAATAGATTTTTTATTATTAAATAGATAGGTATCATGTATGTAGGCTACATAACAGTATATAAAGAGTATGCTTAGAAAAGAGTTTTTAATGTACTTGTTTCGGTATTTTCTTATAACTTTCACAGGTATTGTAACTTTCATAATTATATTTTTTAAAAACAAATTAAATAAAATAGGTGCTGCTCTCTTTATGTATGAAAAATTTTGGGACACCCTGTATACTCGCTTCTTTTGTCAAAATCATTTTTTTGAATAAGCACCTATAATATATATGAAAAACTTTTGGGACACGGTGTATATTGTGGGAACTAAAATATTCACGCTATGGAAAATTATATATATCCCTAATTATATTTTGTAATTAAGAGTTTTATGTATAAAAATGAGTATTTCTGGAAACAATTTCCCTTTAGTTTCCCACCATTAATTTTATTATTAAAACCAAAAAAAAAAATTCGCAACTGATTTTTCTTCCCACCGTTTGTCATGGCGTCGTTTTCCTTGACCTATGTCCACAGCTCGCTCACCTTTACACTCATGATATTTTTTGTTTCATTATTATTAAAACAACTATGTGAAAAAGAGCCTTAAACTTGATAATCCACTTCACGAATCTATTCCTAAGGCGAACTTAGGTAGGGAGTCGAAATACAATTTTTTTCTAGTACATTTTTATTTTTTATTATAAATTTCACGTTGGACACCTGTCGAGTTTGGAATGACGTCACAAAAGACACCCGACATTAGAGAATCTCCCACGATCGAGAAAAAACGAGTTGATCTTGACATTTGCCTCCCCAACATGAATAAAATATTATTTCGGTTATTTAAAAAGCGAAAAAAAAAAGTTCGTATATTGAAGTTAGTTTAAGATGATAAAAAGAAATTTTTTTATTTTTGGTTGTAAAAATGTCCAGAGGGCAGTCGAGTAAAAGGAAAACATTCGCATGATTGATAAGGTTGAGTTTGTTATGTTGCGTCGGTTTGTAATGGTTGTCATGCTATGACCAAAGAATGTTTTGTAAAACGAGATTTTCGAACGTGGAAGAAGTTGTAAAGAGGATGACTTTTTATGTGGGCTTTTTGTTGTTGTTATGGTTGTTGTTGTTGTAAGACAGTTTGGGGGTTGTCCATGTGATTTTCATATTATGAAAATCACATGGACAACCACACATCACTAAGATGTTATCTGTTCTCGTTTAGTGACTCTAGAACAAGTGTTATTTGTACGATGGCGTGATAATAACATTCGCCACTTCAAACATTCGTGGTTCACCAATTTGCATAATGTTTTTTTACGGTCGCGAATTTGGTCTTATCACATTCGCGATTTTACCATATTGAGAGGAGGATGTTAAAAAACTATACGACATGTCGCCTAATTTCTAAATTTGAGATATATCGTAAAAGATATTTTTTTATATCAAATATTTTAAAAAGAATTTCGAATTTTTGTTTTTGATTTTGATTTAATTGCCGAACACGATTTTTAATTAGAAAAACGTTGACTAGCAATGGTATATTTGTTTCATTTGTTTCGCAATCAATATCATTTCAAATGATCCATCTCTGATACGATTATAGCTTTTCTTGTAAATGGACGTTGAAGTCTCTTCGATAAAAGTGGGAATGAAGAAAGGGTTAATAAGTAGGGGGAAGGAGAAAGCCTTTGGGATCGTGATTCACGCTCTGTTACCTGACTGCTAGGGGTCGTTTCGGGTCAAACGATGCTCACACTGAGCAGAAGATGAAGATGGCGTTGGTAGTAGTGGAAGTAATGATACTGTACTGGTATTAGAAGACATGGTGGTGATGATGATGATGATGGAAAAGGATGTTGAGAAGAAGTAATAGAAGAGGAAGAAAGTAGAGGCCATGACATGTAAATCCAACCTTGTGCTCGTCACTCGAGACGAGATTGGGAAATGAATGGAACGCTAGCAGAGTGCACCGTGTTGATAATCTATTAACACCGGTTCTACACAGACGTTGAAATTGTATTAAATGCTTGGCAATGGGTCCTTGAAGAAGAACAGGATCGTCTGTTTGATATACAGTAGAATCCACTTTGGGACAAGTTCGTTTTGATAACAATAACCGGCTGATAATATTAAAAAGTGGATAGAAATACATGACATTAGACATTATAATAACTCGATTCCACTGTACTTATGGTACACTAATAAAATCTTATAAAATGAAAAATAAATTTGTTGGATCGATGTGGCTATCAAACGCTTTTGCAACATTTGTTTAGTTAACGAAAGCGTTGATTTTGCATATTATGCAGAACGTTGTTGCACATTGTAGATAACAACATATGTCATGTAAAACTTCGTTTTGTTTTTTGTTTTATGCGTTTACATAATAACGTGGTATCTGTAAATATGAACATACTCGTTTCAAACTGTTACGAAATTTTAGACTGGGACTAATTGCAATATGATTCTTTACGTTTCACAATCATGTAGAGAATCTCGTTGTTGTAACAGTGTGCAGTTAGTTATGAACATTGTTACACGTGTAACGAGATAAAACACGTGTAATGTAACTGCAATGTGCTTAACCAGTGTTGTAACAATTTTAGAAAATCACGTTTTGTATTAGTACACAAACACAATCACATTTTGCAACAATGTAACGAATCACGTTTTGTAACAATGTATATGACCGCGTGTTCTAAAAATCCTCACTTTTTTAAAATAGTGCAAATCACGTTTTGGAACAATATTACGAATCACGTTTTGTAACAAATGTGCATAAACACGTGTTATGACAATGCAGAGAATCATGTTTTATAACAATGCATATAATCACATGTTTAGACATGTACCAAAAGCGCAAGTATAAATGGAGATCATATAATCACATGTTGCAACAATACAAACAGAGAATCACATTTTGTAATAACGTGATTGTCTGTCACAGTTCTTCACACAACCACGTGTTACACGCTTATCCACAATGCCCGTATAAAGAAAATTCTAACTAATGTTCTTGTTGCTTCAATCTACATAACACTTGATCTTATAAACATGTTTAAAATCACTTTTTTCGCTTACAATGATACATTTTGTGACAATGTGCAAAACTACATTTTAATATGTATGAAACGGGTTTTGTAACCCATTTAGATTACTTCTTAGAATCTAACAATTGTCAGGATAATAAAATGTATTCAATTTTTTTGTCTGTTGTCTTAACAAAATGTCATGTTCTTTAGTTCAAATCATCTGAATAAAAAAATGATGAGAAATGAACTCGAATTAGTATTCTAAGATGGAAAGAGGTAAGTTGTCACTTACATAAGGATGGAGAAAAAAAAGTGTGAAGGAGGAAATTGGAGGAAATTTCGTGAAGATTTGGTTGTGTTTTTTTATGTATATAAAAAATAGTTTTTTTTTAATGATAATAATGGAGGAAAAAACGGAGACGTTCACAGCCCATAAAAACGTGTTTTGTATTTCGGTGCTTTTTTAATGTCAGTGTTGAAAATAGTGGCAATTTTTTGTTTTATACATAAAAAATAAACACTAGAGTAATATAACAT
Source organism: Cryptops parisi (assembly GCA_034695005.1). Taxonomy (NCBI): domain Eukaryota; kingdom Metazoa; phylum Arthropoda; class Chilopoda; order Scolopendromorpha; family Cryptopidae; genus Cryptops; species Cryptops parisi. The sequence goes on along the minus strand of JAQIWH010003016.1, from coordinate 5,321 downwards.
TTTCATACAAAAAAAAACAGACTTTAAAAGAAGGTCATTCCTTATAAAGTTAAATGGTCGAGTCGTGACATTTTAAGGAGTGTGCGGATTTGAATGATGTTGCGTTCAATTCATTTTTCTTTTTTTACATAAATATATTATTCTTGGTTTCATTAATATTTTATTAAGTGTTTCACGTTCGAAGAAACACACGCGTGCGAACACGAAATGGCTTCAAACTCACGTTTACGGTTTTCCCTATGATAATTGAGTTGTTTTTTGGTCTTGTTCATGGAACCTCGGTTTCTCATTTTCCTCAAACGGCTTATTAAGAAACCATAAAATCTCGAGACATTTCAAAGATAGATGAAACGAACCTTGTTCTTGATGATTTAAAAGATTTGGAGCAAATTGAATTTTTTTTACCAAAGTTATGCAATGTCCTTTGGGAAAACCTTGCAATGAGTCGCGTTGAATCGTTCTTGTTTACAATGAGTAATTGCTTTGAAAACAATAGCTTGGATGTGTAAATTAATTAATGATCTCTTAGTTTAATGACTATATATTTATTATGTACCATTTAGTTTAGACTCTAGAGACCATTGTATAAAAGGTTGATGCGGTGTATTAGGGGTTTCGTTGGAAAAGAGTGAGATTTGAGGACATTTAGTTTTTTTTATATCACGTTAGTATGGATTTTATTTATGCTTTGTATATAATTTCGCCGTTGGTTATGTAGTCGTTGTTCAGTATACATAAAAAGGATGTGCAAATTAAGTGCACGCGATGGCGTTTATGTCGGGCGTTTTTATGGGACAAGATGATGATTTGCGTTTATGTTGATGCTTCCAAACACTGTAAAAACTAGTTGGAAATTTAACGATTGGCTGCCTAACAACATCCCGTCTAGAATACTATAACAGATCTCAACATGTTATGTAACCGATTCACAGTTGGTGGTTTTCGGTCATATAACTCACTGACTGTGAATTAGTTTAATATCTCACAAGGTCCTTGACGCAATGCCACGGACTGTTTCTTTATTCACTTGTGAGTTTGTGAGTTGATAATTGAACGTATCTATAGTCGTTTATTAGAAAATCCTGGATAGTCTAATGTACCATAAAAACGCATAAAGTGAGAAACGCATAATTCCAATAAAAAAGATGGCATATATATAGATATATAAATCGATAATTTTAGAAATCAAAAGTAAAATTACTCAAGACTCGCATTGATCAAATATAGAATTACTCAATGATCGCTTAAATTTAATTTCGCATAAATCGAAATTTGAATTAATTCAAGATTCGCATCAATCGAAACGTGCCGAAATCAGAATGGAATTCCTCGAAACATAAATTGAAATATCTCACAGATTGCATACGTTTTAATACGCATAAGATTCTTCGCATAAATCAAAAACTGCATGTACAGATAAATAAATCGAAAATTTTAGAAATCAAAAATGAAATTGCTCAAAACTTGCATAGATCAAATATCGAATTACTCAACGATCGCCTAAATTTAATTTCGCATAAATCGAAATTCACATTAATCAAAATTCGCACAAATCGTAAATTTATTTTTTTTGCAAAGTTGTAGTGTGTGTATATATATATATATACATACATACATACATACATACAATATGTACACACACCGACACACCTAATCTTGCACTTGAATCTCTTGGCCATCTCTCTTGCGTGCTGAGCGGACAGACGTCCAGACACAAGATGGCATGTTCGATGGGGCGAAAATGACAATAGCGTGACCACAATTTTTGTGTTTTTTCTCTCTTTAATTCTTGTTCAAAAGTTGTAAGTATGTGAGTCGTCTTTGCGTGGGTGGATGTGGTCCTTTGCTCGTGATGATAAAGAGATTGCTGAAGGAAGAATTGGATGAAAACTATCTATAGGTGACTCGACAGATTGCTTGTTATGATTGGTTGGCAGGAAGGTTGTGGTTTTGTTGTTATATTTTTAGATTATTTATTTATTTTTATTTGGTTATGTCGCATTGGTAGTTTTGGTGTGTGTGTCTAGAACGTGTAAAGACGAAACGGCAATACTAAGGTCGTTGGTCTAAAAGGTTTTTTTGTGTTAAAACATTATTGCTATTCGTGACAGAAAAGTCGATAAAGATACGTGGTTGAATGTAATGGTTTAGAACTAGTCTTGAGAGTGGTTAATAAGTTGGGTATTGAATTCTACAACTAGGCGTCTTAAAAGACAAAGAATTGTTAACTTAGCTTTTAGTTGCACTTTTGTTTAAAAGAAGATGGTTTTTTAGTTTAACTTGAATAGTTATCTCACTGATTACTAACAAGTACGTTGAAAATTCTTTTTAAGCATATTCTTTATATGTATACTGTCATATACAGATATACTGTATGTACATTACCTGTTGCATCTGCCTAGTTACGGCTATGTGTACATATGCAAAGAATCCTTGCGAATTTTGATTTATGCGAGTTTTGAGTAATTCTATTTCTGATTTCTGTAATTTTATTTATATGTGCGATTTTTTCACATTTGACATGCGCGGTTTTTCATTTATACGGCACTCTTATGCGGTTTTTGGTACATTGGACGATACAGTATACTCTCATAAACGACTGTAGATGGCAGTATACCTTCAATTTCAAACTCACTCACAAACAAAAACTCACGAGTGAAGCTAATATAAACAGTATAAAAAGAGATCAATTTGTTTTATATTACTTTACAGGGTGTTTCAAAAGTTTCCACAACATAAGGAAACAAAGATGAATTTGTTTTATATTACTATACAGGGTGGTTAGAAATTTTGTAGAACTGCAGTGGTATGCTGAAAGATGTTATAGTTTCTGCTGGCTTGGAGTAGCGAATTTTGGTCGAGTGTGTCATATGCTTTACTGATGTCAGTTTTTATTAGTGTGAGGAAAATATTGTTTGGTATGTATGAATTGAAGATGTTTGTGTAAAGACATATTAAATCATATTACGATACAGTAGATTATATCGCTATACAGGGTGGTCTAAAAATTTTGATACATAATAAGATTTTATGCGGTTTTTTTTTTTTTATTTATGCGGTTCTCGTTTTATGGTACAGTATATTCTAATACACGCGCAATTTTTTTTTCGGTATGTACGAGTGTGGAAATGACTTTTGAAATTAAACTATTGGCGAACCATTATACTCGCGAATAATTGGAAGTCAAACTTCTTTTGGTGGTTTCACTTTGTCATTAACTGTTTAAAATTTTTATTCCATATCCAATACATATATATTCATGTATATATTTTCTTTATTCGTTGCAGATGTTTCGGGAACAGTCGATTGACGGTGGAACACTGCCACTGTTAACTGAAGAGCATATGATCAACCATATGAACATGAAACTGGGACCCGTACTCAAACTAAGGGCAACTTTGGCTAAAAAAATTGGTCATTGCGCCATTTGCATGCATTGCATTCACTGTCATTCGACGTTACCAGAAAGGAGACCCGAATCCACTTGAAAATGTAACTACTACTACTACCACCACTAACTTCTACCGCTACGAAACAGACGTAGTTCTACGTCAAAAACCAGAGAAGAGGTCACAAAAAGTTGGATACACAAAAAAAATAAATTACGTATGTATAGTGTGTTATATACTAATGAAAAAGGACGTAATCAGTTTTATTTTTGTGACGTCAGTGACAGATTATGTATACATAATACTTACTACTACTATTATTAAATAATCATAATAATTGTTGTTCGCTATACACTACGATGATATAATATGAACAAACGATATATGGACGTTATCATCATCATCGATGTTCTTGTTAACGATACTGCTTTGTAACACCATGAATTGTATATTAATTTTTATTATTTTTATTATTATTAATCATTATTTTTCTTTTGATAAATAGACCATGGTGCTTTGCAACAGTGTCGTTGTATGTACTAAATAATTTAGTAATAATAATAATAATAATGCAGAAAATATCGCCGACACGTAATAAAATATTTACGATATTTTTTTTTAAATCGATATTTTTTTTCATTTTCGATTATTTTTTTTTTATCGGATAGATGTATTTAATTTTTTTTTAGTGTATAAAAAAAGTGATAATTATTTCCTAGGTGCATAAAACGTGTGTATACAGAAAACAACAAAAAACATCGATACTTTTGTTTTTCACTCGGTGCAATCTGTAATAATAATAATAATAATTTTCATTGATGTTTGCTACTATTATATTTTTATAATAACAATAACTAGAATAATGTTCTCCTTTTTTTTTTGTACATTTGTGGAGAACGGCAATCATTTTTGTTTTGGTTTACACTGTATTTTGGTTGTTTCAAATAACACGGACATTATTATCAATTATCATTAATTTCCTTTCCCACGATTCTGGTGTTAAGTTAACAACAGAGCTAACATTAGGAATTTTATTTTAATTTTTTGTGGTATAAAAATAATAACAAAACTAACCATTTCACGAGGTGGTTGGCATATTCGATTATTTCCAAACACTCTTCTTCGGGTAATAACTAAAGAATATCGATAATTTTCGGGTTCTTTAATTCAAAGTGATATATTTCACTAGCCGACACGTGCAATGTTTTTTTGTTTTTTCAAAATAATTTTTTAAAATAATTTTTACCAACATAAAACTTTTTTTTTGTGTGCAATGATTTTCCAATGTCATAATTTTTTTTGGGCCTTAAAAACGCCTGGTATATGTCTCATTTATTAAGTGCAAATTGTGACAATAGTTTTTAGAATGTATTAGGGAACAAATGATTGAAAAAACTTTTTTTTTATATATAAATTTAATTTAATTGATTATTATTTTGTGTGTGAACGTGTGTTGAAGTTACATTGTTTAAGTTGATAACCTTGTGTAGCATAATCTGACTCAAAATGGAGCTCATAACTAATTTTTGAATTTATTGCATAATTTGTGAAATCGAAAAAAAAATAAGTACTTTATAAATATAATGTACGTATATTATTTATAATATGTTAATATAAATATTTTACATATATATCTATTTTTCAACGATTGTGTTCTAAGTGCAAGGATCCTCGGGGGGTGTACCGCAAGGATCATCTATTGGAGCTTTTATGTTTCAATTGTACGTCTTTTTGTTGACGAATAGTTCATTCATTCTGTGCTACAATCACATTTTGCTACACAAAGTTTACTATAAATTTTGTTCATTTATCAGTCATTACATTTTAATAGGTCTGTGTTGAATTTAAATTTCCATGTGAAAGGATTTGTCTCTTCTGGGGTCTTATTTTCTGTATTATCATATGCAGGCCTTTGAGGGGCACTGGGGCAAT
>JAQIWH010003015.1:0-21723 GCA_034695005.1 Cryptops parisi | reverse complement strand
ATGGAGGATGAATACAATGAATACGGAAGCTGCGCAGAAAGTGTGACAGTCCAAAGATAGCATGAACGGAGTATAGTTTTGTATTTATGAATCTAAAGTTTGTATTACCAACCCTGATAACCAATCTCATGCCCCCATGCTACAGCACAGGTCTATGTTTAGTGACAAGATATTTCTACAAATTATGAAGTTGGTTGTAGCAACTGAGAGATGCCAGTGTTGTTCACATGTAATTTTTTTGGTGAGGAAGGTTGTGTAATTTGTCTTGCTCAACCAATGGAAACTGGGACAAGCTGACAATCACAGTTTGCTTGACTTGCCACCCCAAAAATTGCATATGACTGGGAGCCTTTCCGTTTCAAACAGCAATTTTGAAAGCAATAAAAAGGTCACGTTGAACTTTTCAGATCCATTCGAAGGTGGTGTGATTCCTGTTGAACAATATTTTCAAGCTGCAAAACACGGTAAGAAATATAAATAAAAGACGACGACACGGCAGATTAAATATTTCCTTACATTACTTTTTTTAATCTTAATAACGATGACACGAACATTTTCGCAGCTTGCAGCAACCCCAATTCGGAACAACCTTTCGCCTGCTTGGATCTCAGCTACATCAGCAGCTTTTTAAGTCAAGGTCTTGGATTGAACGTTTCTACACGAGTTACAGTGAGTATTAATTGTCAATTTTATTTTATTTATTATTTTTTTGTTGTATAATACATTGATTTGCTGATGAAAAATGTTTCCTTTTTTGTTTAAAATCGTTTTAACAGCTCAGGAAAAAGCTGAAAAATCATGAAATAAGCTGGGCCTTAGGAGCAGCATTTCATGTTTTAACCAATGACAATGTCAAAAGTTGAACACGTGAGTTGATCTCATTTTATTTTTTGTCTAATGAATCGTGACAACCTAAAAAATTTCCATGGCGAAATCGTGCCTTTTTTTTTTTAAGAATGGACAAATTGTTTGTTTTTATTTATAATAAAAAAATCAAAATGAATTATTTTAAATGCTTGGTGGTGATGATAATAATAATCTTGAAATGCAATGTCGAATGGTAAAAAAAAGTGATGACTATACGTACATACGACTGTCAACTTTCTCCGACAATGACCAAAGAAAATCGACAATGATATTAAGTACAGGCAAATCAAAAAATTTGAACTTTTAATATCGTCATGATTGTTGTTGTTGTAGTAGTAGTTTACGTTATACATAAAGGGATTATGATTAATTTGTTTTGTCAGGAGTATTTATGCCTGCACTTTTTATTCCATTCTGCAAATGTTTTACAAAAGTTAATGGTAGTATTATTAAACATTTAAAAGGAGAACTGGAATGGATTAATTTGTCAAGTTAAAACTTCTTGACGATTATTTCAAAATCTTAGAACCTGCCAGTTTTCATTGTTTTGTTTGTTTTTTTTTTAAATCTTTGTACATAAAATAGTGCATTTTTATATCGGATTTGCAAAAATATATATTCTAGATGACCCATACACATGTATGCTAATAGAAATATTAGTCGAAAGAAGGTAACTTTGTTTTTTTTTTTTAATAATTGGTGATTATATAATTAATAACGTTTATATAACATTAATCTATTCATAGCATCCCAGGAAAATTAAAGACAATAAATGTTTTAACCAGCTTTTTAAAGCTTATTAACAAGGGCACTGAAAAGGATAATAATTAAGTGGACAAAGTAAAAAAGGAGTGATGAAAAATAATTCAAATGTTCATTTGTTTAGTTTTTCTCCTTCCATGAGTGATAATCTACAATAGTGTGGATATTTTTTGGAAATAATGCGTATGGAGGGTACAATGGTTTGATACACAGCGAGAAAAAAAAATACAAAAAATTAAGCAACAAATGGCAAGAATGGAACATCTCATTGCACACAATCTTTTCTTCTCATTTCTGTGGTTGCTGTTGCTGCTGCTGCTGGGGCGTCGTCCCGCTGCTTTGCTGATAACCCCCGTAGCCCTGTTGACCGTAGTAAGGGTAGTACTGGTTGTAGTATTGCTGGTTTTGTTGATTCCATTGGTTCCACTGTTGGTTATAATACTGTTGATTATAATATGCTTGGGAAGCTGATTGAGTCGCTGGTTGCTGGGACTGTTGTTGGGACTGCTGAGAATAGCCACTCTGCTGCGCTTGTTGGCTGTAGCCCGGCTGCCCATAGGTCGAAGAAGAGTAGGAGCCACCGTAGGTAGTACCTGGAAGAAGTGCCAAACATAACTTTGGTTTACAACAAGGCAGAAGAGAGAGATTGGCATTCGGCAAAGAGGGAGTAATGAGGTTCAGAATGTTTTGTTTCCTCTTCACGATTTCTTTGTCAGTCGGGGAAAGAAAGTTTGTTCATCATGAATTCCAAGACGAGAATTGCCCGACTGCATTATCGGAAGAACATTTTGTTACTTACTCTGGGATGGCTTCCACTGCTGCGCTTGCGTTTGTGTTTGTTGTTGCGCGTAGCCGCTCTGTGGCTGTTGTGCTTGCACTGCTGGCTGCTGCTGCTGCTGTTGCTGTTGTTGTCCATAACCTTGCTGCCCATAGCCGTATCCCTGATAGTTGTAACTCTGACTACTACCTCCGTAACCACTGCCTCCGCTGCTTCCTCCGCCACTTCCATACCCGCTCTGACCGTAGCCTTGCGACTGTCCGGATTTCTGAAAACATCATTAAAAAAAAAGCGATCCGAGTTATCAACGCAGGTCCGACACAATTGCCATAGTGATTATAAAGCTAGGAAATGCTCAGAATGGTGTTATCCTCTCACATCGAGTCAGTCGGGGAAAGAAAGTTTTTTCATCATTTACAAAGTGCAAAATGCGGCATCGTAAAACGAGCTTGTTAAAAAAACTGCTTACGTAATCTTGTTTGGAGGAGTGCTGGTATCCACGATCTCTCGAATTGTAGCCACCAGAGTAACTGTTTCGGTGTCCTTGTTGAGGAGGTCCACGGCCTTGACGGTTAGGAGGACCGCTTCGGTTCATGGGCCTGCCCATGTTGGGACCTGAAACATTGCATGAAATGACAACAAATTTAGATTCATCCCTCGCACGTTTTCAAGTAAAATTTTGTGTTAGAATATTTTAATTTCAAAAAAACTAGAAATAAATGTTCATCGATTGCTCAGAACGGGATGTCTCTTTTCACGGTACCTCAGTTGGGGAAAGAAAGTTTGTTCATCATGCAATCGTGAGCATTTAATTGAAAAAAAAAATGGTTTGAAAAGAACGTTTGTCAATCTCTGACAATAAGGGATCATGACTCGACACATTGCCAAGTCTGCTTAATAAACTTTCTACTGCTATTGTCATCTTTTTTGTTTTGGCCATGGATGGGGTTACCTTGACATGTCTAGTTTTGAGTGTAGTGCACACTGATCACAACACGTTAAGTTGTTTACAATCACTCGTCAACAAGTAGTGTACGACAGGTTTGGCATTTTGGATGAACTCGCAACAAAAAGCCACTTGTCAGAACAAAAAAGTGTTGTTTTGAACGAGTTCTGCATCTCCATGAAATAAGTAACAATCGGCTTTCAATGGAGATTAATCCAGAAGACCTTTGTTTCGGAGATTGACTTTCATGATTGGTAACCAAAGAGATCTCTTACCTCTGTTGTAATTGCTGCTGCCACCGCCGCCCCGCATGTGTCTGTTGTCTCTATAACCACCCCCATAGTTGTTATTTGGTGGACCGCCTCGCATTCCGCCGCTAGGGGAGTTGTAGTTTCCTCTGTTGGGAGGATAACGACGATCGTCCATTCGGCCTATTAAATAGACAATGATCAAACGGTTACTTAAAAAATCCACACGAACACTCAAAAAGCAGGCATTCCCAACTGAGGAGTCGACTCGACGTTTTACCTCGGTCCCGATCTCTACTGACGATCGAACCCACTGGATATCTAACTCCGCTGCTACTCCTATCCTGCGGGCTTCTGTCCGCCGTTCTGAATCTCTTTTCGGGCGGGGGCAAAGCAGCGCGTCCCTCGCGTCGGTACGTTTCCACCAGCGTACGAGCCTCTTCCTCGCTCAGTTCCACAAATTCGACGGACTCGAAAATGGTCCCTACTTCGGGCAAGGTGAAATTGGCTACAGAAAGTGCAAATGGAGAAAAAGCATGTTGAATGGATTGCCGTTTAGCAACTCGTTGTTGTTGTTGTTGTTGTCTCTGCAGGAAAACGGTCATCCCCTGTGCAATCATCTAAAGCCCTTTTTCTCTCCTATCTCTCATCATCTAAATATTCTCGCCACGTGTCCACACAGCTGTGACACTTCAATCTCTGCACCAAACCAAATGGAGCTATTTGGTTTGGAGGAAGAAATTCGGTCACTCTCAACACTGAAGGAGAACCAAAAAAAGGATAACACAACAAAATTCTAACGTTCTTTCTTATAATAAGGTATGTATATATTATATTATATTTCTCTTTATCTTTTTTTCAAAACCTTTTTTGTGTGAGAAGCCACTCTCCGGCTTCGGGCATCCTACCTTTCATTTCTAGCACGGCACTCTCCGGGACATCTTTGCCTTCATCTTTTTCACGTTTGGCAATTCTGCGTTTGAACTCCTCATCTGATGGCACGAGCACTACTGCTCTGCGCTTGAAACCATCAAAAGGCCGCATTTTGCGTCTCTGGGCCGTTGCATACACATTGGTCTAGTGGATGTGGATAAAGAATAGGATATGACACACTCCGACAGCTGTCTTATTATCATTTCCCTCGTGCGAGGAAATGAGGCTTCAATGTTGTAAGTTATTGCACTTCCTAGGTTCTGTAATGATAAGTCCAGAATATATTGAGACAGCCTGAAGGAGACCGATGACCCGCAAGGCTTCTTTTCCCCCACTCACCTTTCAACGCTCCGCATCCTCAACAAAAATAACTAACTTGCCTAGTGTGAACCGTTCGCTGCTATTAGAACATTATTAGCACTCGTTCCCGATTTTGTTTTGCAAATGCAAGCTTCCACGCTGACCGCAGCAACGACTTACCTAGGCATTTGTTTTAACACAAATTTCAATACCCCTTGCTTCCACTATCGTTTTGATCTTCACAAGCTTTCGTACCATACTTTCCAAGCATCTTTCGATACTCACACACCCGTTTTGGGTTTGCACATTATCGATCGGTCGTACACGTTACGATGTCGTTAAGAAAAAAACACCACTCGTGATGTATTGATATTTCTCCGACTCTGCACTTATAGCAACTGATAAGGAAATAAAATTTCATCACCTACCTTTCTTTAGGCTTAAGTGTAATTCCACTTCATTTCTCACCAAAACAATAATTTAACTTTGGCCTACCTGTGATTCCTGTTACCCAGCGATAACTGAAAACGCTCAAAGTTTCAGTCACAAAGGAAAAAATGATTCATGTCTCTATTTTGTTGATATTTCATATACTATATACTACTTACTACCATACCATTTCCCTAATTTGTTTCTCTCTCTCGAAGCCATTCGGGAGGCGTTATGTTTATCTTTTGAAATAGTGCAAGCAAAAACGTTTACTCGGACGATGCTGCGTTGTCAACAACAGCATTTTGGAATTGATTCCCCCTATTTTTGTTTGCCCAAGCACTTTTGCTTTACACTACTACGACAGCAAAATTTTCCTCTTCCCATCGTTTCAACAACTTTCCTACCTGATCGAGGATGAAGTTTTTCTTCAAACGGGATGCCGATTCGAGCAGTTTGTTCAAGCACTTGGTAGATTTCTCAATTAAAACATCCCAACGACCAGCGTAGTTACGTTTCCTCGGCAAACCCATTACCTAAGAGAGAAAAGGTCATCTGATTTAGGTTTCCCTCCAACTATGGGGCACCATATATATATGTCTATGGGTTTTAAAGCCAGTTCAGGTTAACTAAACAAAAAACATTTTTAATGGGATCATTAACGATTGATTAAATTCACTAATCCTATATCTACTGCATTTTTGCAGTGTTTTATGGGCTTTAGTAAAAAAACGAATTAGTATAGGATGCACCCATGAGATACAAACTTAATCTGTGATTGACTCTAAAGTAATGTTTTTGTAATAAAGACACTGGAAGATGCTGAAGACCCCCCCCCCCCAAAAAAAAACCTTTTATATATTTACCATTAATAAATAAAGCAAATAATGATTTTTCATTGTACCTAGTGGTTTATTGTAATTTATATAAGATGCAGCTGGGGAGCACCTTGTGTAAAATCTTGTAAAAGACGCATCTTATTATATTCTTAAAAACACGGTAGTTTCTTGTTTAACAACCTAAACTGGCCTCCAAACCCATACACGGGAAAACAAAAAGGTTGTCAAGAGGGTAAAAGACTTTGCTCCATTTAGATACTTTAGTGTAAAATGCTGTAAAAATTCACACAAAATTTCCCCATCAATGTTCCTGCATCAATTAAACATGTTGCAAGAGGTTCCACCGTATCAGGATTCCGTTAAATTAACTAACCAAAAATTAACGACATGCACACTTACTTTCATCTTGTCAATAATGTTGTTTGTTCCCAAGACATGATAAAACTTTTCACGATTCTGGGCACAGTAGTTGGCAGCCCACGTCGACTTTCCAGAACCAGGAAGGCCACACATCATGATGATCTGGTTAATTTGTTAAAAAAAATATATAAACTAACTATAAATCAATTATGATCTCTTAGATGCATCAACGGCACTAAAAACAATACCTCGCAATCAGATTTTTTAGCAGGAGCCATTCTTCCTCTGAAACGCGACTCCATTGGGATGCAAGCAGCAAACACATAGTCGTGGAAGTTTTCCGGCAGCGGGAAATAGGGGTTCTCCTATGAAAACACAAACATCACACACTATAAAAACATTTCTCACAAACATGAAACGTTTTATTCCAATTTCAAATGAAACATACTCGCTGGCCAAAGTTAACTTCGAATGAACAGTTCTTAGTTAGAATGTGCGGGAAAAGGGCTCTGTCACCGAGTTGTTCTTTCGGAACAGAGTATGCCATTCCTTGAAAATCGCCATTCTTCGCAAACGATATCAACACGTTGTCGTTGGTCATGTCCTTGATAAAGCCAAAATACAATATTTAACGCAATTGCACTAGACTTAAAATAAAAACTTAAAAGTTTGAGAACCCTTACAGCAAAACAGCCAATGACGTCTCCTTCACCAAAATTTGCACCGTAGTCCTTAAATTGACAGTTAGTCGATGCCTTTCCCGTTCCTCCATAACCATAGGACAGAGGGTCCTCACCTATAATAAAAGACAAAAAACAAAATCGATTTCAATCAAACATAAAAAAAAACAAAAAACAATTGCCCACTTTTATGAACTTATTAACCTTTCCATTCATTATTGGTTCATATTTACCCAATTGCAGGGTCGAGTCACAAACGGAATAACCAACACGAACAACATGCGGATCTGGTTCAGAAGGCAAATGGCTTATGTCCATTTGTTTCAAAATCTATATTAAAAAAAAAAGTGTTAACGAGTTATTCGTTCATGGTGCACATTTTCCTTTGTATAAGTGTACGCTTGGATACTTTTTTAGAGGATCACGTCCACTGCATTAAACAACTGTGTGCAAATTCAAGAAAAATGTCCGCGTAAAACGTGTCTAACCTTTACTTCAAAGCATACTCGTCCAGTCTTAAAACCATACAATGCTCTTGCACCAGCCCACATCAATCCAAAACCATCCTCTGTGAAGGGGATACCTAGGTAACGAGTTTTGTCGATCGTCATGTTCAAGTCAGAGTCATCTGGAAATTGAAAATGTATTATATTAGTTTAGTTTGCATGCTCACAATAACTAAAAACAACAACAAAAAATAAACAATAAAGGCTCACATGTATCTAATGCGACAATCTTGTCATCAAAAGGTTCTTCCTCGGGTTCCTTGGGAGGGGTTCTAGATCGTGACCTAATTCCAAAATAACCAGATAAATATTTTCTTCATTATGCAATGTCAAAGTTTCCCAGATGATTACAATTTCTTGAGTTCTACTAAACGATAATTTGTTTTTACTCCCAGTTCAAATAGCTTCTTTTGCAATTTCTCGTTCAAAACATGCTGCTATCAGTGCAAAAAAAGTACGTTGACAGGCTATTTTATCCCATCAAGTGTTTCACTAAACCAGTAGTCAGTGAACATTCCGCTTACCAATGGCCTCTCGACACATTCAATTTTTGGTTACGCAATTTGTAGGCTACTGTGATGTCAGCTTCCTGCCCACCCAATGAAAACTGGTTGGCAAGAAGCTGAAATCACAGTTGTCCATAAATTGCTCGAACTGCTACACCAAAAATTGCATGTGTCAGGTGGTGTTAACATCTTATTGCAAGCCACTTTTCAAAAAACGTTTTACTCCTACACATTACAAAATTTTTTGCATCTATCACCTAGCTATAATGCACCCATTTGAATACCAATAAAAAGCAAACATACCTCCTCCTGTCAATCGAGTCCGACCGAGAACGATGCCTCTTTCTATCACTCGTCGGAGATGGAGAATGTCTTCGTTTCTCTCGTCGGTGATGATGGTGGTCTGAATCTCGTGGTTTTTCGTCCACTTTTTCTTCCACTTTCACCTCTTCCTTTTTTTCTTCTCGGGGTTCTTCTTTAACTTCTTTCAATTCTAGAATAAATAACAAAAAACCCAAAAATATTTTTATACTGTGTATTAAAAAGAAAAGAAATTTTTTATTAGGTGTCCGTCTCAATATACCCACCAGGCTGTTCTTGTTCATTGGAAGCAACAGGATCTTCTCCTTCAGAAGGAGCTTCTTTTGTGTCTGTATTATCGATGTTCCCATTTACAGTACCAGGCTCTTCGGACAAAGGCTCTTCCTTAACCTTTCCAAATTAATAATAGAATCTTATCAGCCCCTGGTACTTAAGACACAACTAAAACCAATCATTTCAACTCGTCAGTTAAATACCTTCACTTCATCGCAAGCCTCGTCCGACTTGGGAGCCATTTCTGATAATTCAGATTCAATCTGAGATGCATCAGTTTTATCAGTCTCGGGCGTTTTGGGTTTAGTGTCACTTTCCGTCACTTTGGGTTTAGTGTCACTTTCCGTCACTTTGGGTTCACTTTCGGTCATTTCAGGTTCGGTGGTGATCGATTCTGATTCGGCTTCGGTTGCTGCTGCAGGAGCAACTTCCTTTTTCTTTTCCTTTAGTTACAAAACAAACGCCAAAGAGATTAATAAATATTTAATAAATTCCAAACAAGTTTAATGTTCAATTTCACAGATGTTTGTTCACGTTCGTTTACCTCTACCACCATTGGTTCCTCTTTCGTTGGCTCTTCTTTCACAGGACTAACGAGTTTTTCATCTTCCGCCGCAGGTTCATTCGTGATCGACTCTTGAGATGTGTCTAAATTTTCTTGATCGGTCGTTAACGTTTGATCTGCAGCTTCTTCGTCTTCTTCCTCCTCGTCACCTGTGTAAATGAACATTTCAACAAGTTAATTTTCAAATATTTAATCAGACAGTCCAATTAGAATTAAAAGCAAATATGTTTAACAATTTTTTTTTGGGGCATATTAAACATTTACAACAAAAAGTCTTTTGCAGCACCCCAGTTGACAACCAATTCACTAATAGCCTCACTCAAAGTATTAAATTTTATTCCGAGCTGGTTCCAAATACATCACTCTACGGTTATATTACGCTACAGGGTTTCCAGGGAAAAGCTGTGATGCGAGTTATAAAACAATATTGCAATAACAAATTTTTTCTTGGGTTTTTCTCCTCACATAATAACAAAATCGCATAAATCGAAGGTCCTTCCCTGCAGTATTAATTTTCTTTAGAATGAATGTGATGTACTAGTGGTAAGAAGAGTTAGTGCATAGTGAGGTTAGGTGACATCATATAGGCAATTTAGTTGGGTTCTTATTTTTTAATTGAAGCAAGCCATTTTATAAATACTTGCAGCTTACGTTTTATGACACGACTTCAAATTGAACTTTAAACAGTTAGCTCATTAATATTTATATATATAAAAAAGTGTTAAGCAAAAATGCAAATGGATTGACCACCATTAACAAGTCATCATGACGTCATCAAACCATAGCCGGCATTATGTAGCACGATTGACTAGAGCGGCAACGTTTTTCAATAGGATTCGATATTTTACCCAGAAAGGTTCGAACGTTACGTTGAGGACAAATGCTCAAGGTTAAAATGTGCAATTTCACACACGAGGGGTGCAAGGTAACTTATCATAAAAAGATCCATTTTCTTTTGCCCGCGTCATTTACAACAGAATCCCTCCAAAAGTGGGCTTGAACTTGCAATGCCCACAGTTCAAAAGAAACATGCAATTAGTAACGCGAACTAGCAGCAGAGTACTATATAGCATTCCCCGAAGAAGATAAAACCACCACAAGCGGACCTTTTGAGTGCGCTTCTCCACGTTCTTGATTCAAAGCTTGTTGCAAGCGCTTGATGAGAACAGCTTTGTTCCCCTTTGTATCCAATCCTCTCGATGACAACTCCGACCTCAGTTCTACAACCTTCAGCTTTTGCGGATCGACGTCGCTCATTGCTAATAACTTCCGTTTCTTATTTTTTGTCTTTTTTGGCGTCACCTGTAGTTCGTGAGATTAGTTGATCATTCGTAAAAAACTTTTTTTTAAGAGGCGCTCTTCTTATCGCTCCCCGTTTAGTAGTATAGTAGTAAAAGTGCCGATCAAAATGGCGTGGAGGGAGTATTAAATCAGCATGTGCGCGGGACCGAATCTCGATGAAACGAGATTTCCCATTGGTCCCGCCGATTTCGGTTAGTTAAGAAACAGCTAGACGATTGACCAATCAGGTGCGGCGTTATTAATTTGTTCAAAGTTAAAATCGAGTCTTTTTCTCTTTTGGTCGTTGGCAGTAGTAGATGTTATGTAATTGGTCACGTGATTTTTGAACTATTACGTCACAGACATTTGAAAATAATTTTCTCACAATCACGATGTTGTTTCTCACACTTCACAGTACCCTGTCTTGTTTTTCTAAATGAGTCATCACTGGCGTAAAGAGTAATGGAAGAATCGGCTGGTTGGTAACAAGGAGACGCTTCGGACTTTTTTTTCTGATTTGTTTTTAAATGTAATTTTAAATTTTGCCTTTGATGTTGATTTTAAAGAACGCCGTTCTCTGCGTTCTGTTTTGGAAAGTATTTCTGCCGATTATCCGGTGGACCTGACAGAAATAAAACAAATTGTTTGCGATGCCTTCACAGTGTTTGATCATGAAGGCAATGGAGCAGTAGATGCAAGGTATAAATAATCCAGGACATGTGTTGTAGATTCATTCATGGAGCATCGTACTGCTCTATAACACACCTACTTTTTTTAGCATCAGAAGCTGTATTAAATAAAGAGTCTCTAATATAGCTTCTGGTGTTAAATCTAAAAGGTTGAATAATTGAATTCCAATAGATTTATATTATCTGATGCTTTATAAACAAAATAAATGCTTGTTTCAGGGATATTGGCACAATTATGAGATCACTAGGATGTGTACCATCAGAATCCGATGTGAAAAATGTCATTACAGAGGTGATAATTTCAAAGACTTGACTTTGATGCTATTTGATAGTGAAGGAGGTCTTATGGTTGTTTTTTTTTTTTTTGTACGATAGTTGGAGGAACCCGAATCTCAAGGATATATTCACTTGGATCGATTTTTGCCGGTTATGATCAAAATTCTACATGAACAAAAGTGAGAACCAATTTGATGAATTGCTTGATGAAAAGCATGACTTGTAAAAGATGCTACTCTTATAAATTGTAGCTGTTCCCACACCAACGTTGCATGCTATTGATATAGGTTCCAGCCTGGATCGTACACGGATATAGTCCGTGCATTCAAAATGTTGGACAAAGATGAAAAAGAACACCTGACCAAAGAGGAATTGACGGCGTACATGATGGAGGAAGGTACGATTTTTTTGTCCAACGGAGTTTAGCGAGAACTATTTTTGTTCTATAAAAGCTTCATTTAAAATAAAATTGGATTTTTGGTCTTGATTCAGTGATGCCAATTTTCAGGTGAAAGTTTTACGCAAGAAGAAATCGACGAAATGCTGATAGCAGCAGCAGAGGACAAAAAAAGCCTCACCATCGATTACGTGGAATTTGCTACTTGGCTCGTTCTTGAAGAAGACGAAGCAGTATCCAAGGTTAAGGAATTTGTGAGAAAAGTCACAGAAGCTCAGATGGTTTCTGTTTCCAAAACATCATCTGGAACAACAGTCAAGTCATTAACACGCAAGTGACGGGGGTATATTGACAGCTGCAATTTTTTACTTGTTAATCTGAGTTTTTTGAATGTCAACTACTGCACATGCATAAGCTTGTGTGCATTATGTTTGGCGATTCATTATTTTTAAATTACTTTGACGGGTTAGAAGAAAACTATTATTTATTTGTACAGTATTAATACAGTGTTAAAAATATAAATTCTTTAATATTATCACTGACTAAGTCACATGATAGAAATCTGTTACAAAATTAGTCGTGGAATAAATTGAATCCTTCCAGTGGCTATATTGTTACTTTACATGAAAAATTCCAATACGTTTCACTCTTTGTAATGCCTTTTTATAACTTAGCAAATGCAGGTGGCGGTCCGGATTTATCCATAGCAGCCATGACCGATTTCATGACATCTTCGCTCATTAGCATCGTCATGTTCCAATGTGCCTATGAGGAAAATAAGTAAAATAATTAGAAAGGAAATTTAAACCCAGGCAATGTTGTGATATAATATACATTTATGAAATTTATCATAAGATTTATATGTGTTTGTAATTCATTTTTTTACCTATGTTTAATGAACGTAAGTTGGATTTATAATCTGTATGCCCCTCCCCCTTTACATAGGTATATTGAGAAGTTGTTCTACTACTACTAAACAAAAAGTAGGTCCAACAAAAATGTTGAGCAGCACTGGTGTACATTGCAACTTACCATGAAGTTTAGAGATTCATCCACTGTGTGATCGCGAGCGTAGTTCAGTTGTACTTTGGTTCCTTGAACTGCGACAGGACTTTTGCTGGCGATTAACTTGGCATTTTCTATCGCTGCAGACATCATTTCTTCTTTTGATGGAAACAGACGACTGACGAATCCAAACTGCAGGGCTTCGTCGGCGTAAAATTTCCTAGCTGTGAAGGCTAGTTCCCTGGCTAAACTCTCGTTGCCGATAATCTTTGGCATCCTTTGTAGGACACCAACGTCAGCTGCCAATCCCATTTCTACTTCCTATAACGAATCAACTCGTCACGAATGTTGTTTACAGCAGTAGAAGAGAGTGGCAAAGTTTAAGATACCTTTATGGAAAACCAGGTGTCGGTGGTGCAATATCTTATGTCGCACGCTGAAACTAAACTGGTTGCTCCTCCAATGCATGCGTTGTGTATGGCAGTGATGACCGGTTTGGGACACTGCAAAGGTTCGATTTTGGTTTTGGTATCAAAATTTTTTATTCAAAATGATAAAGAACAAGTTATTGGAGCGTTGCATTTTGCTGCTGTACCTTTTCAATGGCTGTGAACATAGCCTGATAATTACTGATCGTTTTTCGCAATGCTTTTGCTTTCCGTGCAACGTCATCCACACCTTGCAAGGAAGCGCCTAAATTGGCTAAAGTTGCGATATCAATTCCTTTGAAAACGTAAAAAAATAAAATAAGCAAAGTTCAAGTTCTGTGAAAACTAGTTGTCATTTTTGCATCATACATAGGCTATAGACAGGTGTAAAAAAATTATTTATGCAAGTGTAGAACTTATTTTCAGATGTAAATCATTTGGAATTCTTTCTAAATGCCTGCTTCAATTTTTATTTTTGTGTGCTTATTTCATGAAATTAGTGTTACTTCTACGTTTTCTTGCAGAAGAAGCAAGAAACAAACAGGTTAACTCATAAGTAGCAATGATATGGAAACTGGTAAGAAACTGAGCATAACAGTGGTCCACCACAGATTGCTCAAATTGTCACACCAAAAGTTGCACGTGTCAGGTGGCCTTTTACACTTTCAAAACTATATGGCATGGAAACCAAAAATCAACTCACCCGAACAGTACATTTTTCCAGAACCACTGAGCACAACTGAGCGGCAATTTGGATCTTCCCCCAACTTTTGGAAACAATCTCCTATTTCTCTGAAACGACAACAAAAAAGCAACTCGCGTTTCAGCAACCATTATTGCTTTAAATATAGAATTGTTGTTATAAAAGAATCTTACCCCCAAAGCACATCATTCAGTGCATTCATTTTGTTGGGCCTGTTCAATTGCACGTGATAAACATACTCGTGAGGAACTTCCACTTTCAGCACCTCGTAGTTGTACGTCGTTTTCGAATCTTCCGATGTGCTCATTCTGCTGATACGATTTACGATAACCGATGTCGATTCTACCAAATAGTAGTATAGTCGTTAGTACTATTATATATAATAAAAAAACAATTGCTATTAAAGTCAGTATAGTGACACTATATACAGAGCAATCGCATCATACACACGTGAAACTTATGTGAACTAGAAAGATTAGCTAACTAGACGGTTTCAACCAATCCTATAGGTAAACAACAAATCTACAGTTGTATGCTTTTAGCCAAAAACAAGTCTGTCATCAAATGAAGAGAACTAATTATCGAAGGGTGTAGAATGTCAACCTTCATCTCATCTCTCACCGTACACAATATACAGTATTGTAACGTTATTCTTGTACAAGAGATGCAGTCGCAAAACTGCGTTTCCTACAGTTTATGGACGATTTTTGCTATAATTACTTCAGACTCGCTCCTGCGTAAGATGCCGATTGCATTGTACTTACACCACTATATCCGTGCATATTAAGAAGTGCGTGTGAACCTGGAATTCAAATGCAAGCTTTAGACATTCACTTGACTTATAATCAATATAACCAGTCTTTGGAAAAAGAGACAAACGTACAAGCAAGCGTATCCATGCAAAATTCCTTGATTCTATTTAACAGTAATGTTTTAAAATTTTCTATCAAATTAAAGAAAAGTTGCAAATTTTGAATTGCATGCAGACTAACTAAATAAGATACTTTTTTGTTGTATAAACACCTTTTATCCCGGTCACCGATGTAGCGAAAACTAACGGACGAATGGATCTTAAAACAAACATTTCTTATTGTAACTAAAAGAAAATTATAAAAGACTATTACAATGTCAATGTGAACGCGCACTGCCAGCCTTGTTATGGTTGAACTGATGATGTGTCACGAACTGTTTATAACAAACTATCGCAGCGTTTTTAAATATTAAAAGGCCGGTTTTTTTTTATAATAATTTTTCTTTCAATTAATTATATAAGTCGTGTACATGACTCAACATAAAATATTATTAGTCGCTTATATATATATATTTATGCAGATCACCGTGAGAGTGCGTATAAGATTTTTATATTATCAGATGATTTATATAAATAAGATGAGGTCCAAAAGAGTCCACAGTTCGCAGTTTGTTGACCTTGATAATGACTTTATTGAATCTATGAAGCTCGAGTCAAAATTTAGTTCAAAGTTTAAACTAAATTTTTATTACGGATTTAATGAAAAATATCTACTTTTGATAGATAAAATGGTTTCAATTTTTTTCAAAACAATTTAAGGCATATTTTAAGCATATATTTTAGAATTTTTCATTCATCTTTATTTTATAAATAAAATTCGACGAGGCTCGAGCTTTTTTCACTCGAGCTCTTTCAGCAGCAGAGACCAAAACACAGAAAACTTTTCATCAGTACCAAATTGCAGAAAAGTAAAGTAAGATCTGAATGGATGAATATTCCATAATCTCACTTAAGCATACACTAATCAAGATACATTGCGCAGTTACACCGAATTTGCCTAACAATGATGCAGAGTTTAGTGAATCTGACGAGTAACTTTATTCAAAGTAACCAAAAGACTTTAACTGTCAGTGTTGCTGTAGCTGCAGGCCTGGCGTTTGTTCGATTTGTCCAGAAACTGAGATGGGGCCATTGCCCGAAACAGTACGACATGGAAGGGAAGACTGTCATTATCACAGGTGCCAACTGCGGTATCGGACGTGCAACGGCGCTGGATTTGGCCAAAAGAAATGCTCGTGTCATCTTGGCTTGTCGCAGCGAAGAACGTGGCGAAGAAGCGGTGAAGTACATCCGTCAGCACACCGCGAACGGCGATCTTATTGTGAAACCGCTGGACTTGCTATCCTTTGCCTCTGTTCACGCTTTTGTCAAAGAGTTCAATGGGAGCGGTCTAAAGCTCGATGTGCTCATCAACAACGCCGGAATATACCGAGCGCCTTTTGCGCTGTCTGAAGATGGCTTTGAATCTCACTTTGCGGTCAATCATTTAGGACACTTCTTGCTGACCAACTTGCTGCTCGACAGGCTGAAGCGGTTCTCCAACGGGCGCATCGTCATTGTGTCGTCGGCGTATTACTCGAGAGGGAAAATCGAATTCGACAGTTTAAACAGCGATATAAACTACAATGGACGACAAGCTTATTGCAACAGCAAGCTCGCCAACATGATGTTCGGGTTGGAATTGAACCGTCGGTTGAAGGGAACCGGTGTGAATGTCCACATGGTTTCGCCTGGCATCGTGTGCACCAACCTCGGAAGACACGTTCCCTTGCCGTGGTGGAAGAAGCTGTTGCTAGCGCCATTGATTCTTCTGTTTGTCAAATCGCCCACTGAAGGCAGCCAGACTTTGATCTATTGTGCAGCTTCAGACGATGTAAAATCCGAATCGGGGCTGTATTATCGCAACTGTATGAAAGCACCCATCAATCATGATGTGGTGAATACTGATGATGCACAAAAGCTGTGGGACCTTAGTGCATCTCTCACAAAACTTGCGTAAAACTCGGAATGCAGAAGTTAGAACCGCATAGAATTTAACTATTGGATTTCTTGTGTATTGTGAAGGCGTTGCGAAACAACAACGGTTCGCTTTAGGGTGGTGTTTATTTTTCATGGGGTGTAAATATTGCAGTGCAATTGTAGCTCAATCCATACTCCAGTATTACAGTACCAATTTCAAGACTTGCTATAACATTTAATGCAGTGTTTGCCTCCGGTTTTTGAACTTACGACTTGAATTTTAGTTGTTGCTGAAGTTTCTGTAACTTAAATATTAAGCCTTCAATTTTTTTTCTTATAACAAACATTACTTCATGGTCTAGATATACTTACTGTAATAAAATAGTCGAAATAGGACCTAAATAGCATATTGGGTATTAAAATATTGCTGGGTTAATCTGAAACTTGGATTTACGGATTTAAATGCTGTATAAGGCTAGTGTTAAAATTGATTCAATTTTTTGAAATCAAATTTGTAAGGTAAATCTGTATGGTAGTTCAGTGTAGTGGTATTTGATAGTATACGATATATACGTATTGAGTTTTGTTTGCAACTTGTGCATTTGAGTTTGTTCGGTTGTTTCTAGATAGTTTCTTGAACCAGTTCATTGTGATTTATTGTTTGAGTTGTATAACAGTACTGTAATGTGATAATACTGATAAAGTTATATTGAATTTCTCATAAGTGTCATGTCAAGTGAAAAATCGTTTTATAACCAACTAAGGGCAAGGGGTACATTTAATGCTGTTGTTGCTTATGATAAACTTGTGCATCATGTTTTTTGAGTATCATGGTGTGTACCTTAAATTTTGCATATGGAGCATAGGTTGAATTTGAAATGCTGGAATGCTGTAGAAAGAATTCTCAATCTGCATAATAAAAGTAAGCCACTGGAAACAGCATTATCTCCCCAACCACTTCAGAACTCAATACTGCGATATTTCAGTGCTCATTGAGTAAGTTTATTATTGAGAATGCTAGCCTTTGAATAATTGAGCACAACTAGCGAGCTAAAACCTCATTAAATTGAAATTGTCTGAAATTAAGACATGGTTATTATAGGATAGGGTATACAGAGTGATTCTTTAATATGACAAAATTTTATATGGTGGTGGGGGCACTAAACCTAAAAAGGCCATATCAACTTGTATTCAGAAATACTTTGTTCGCAAATAACTATAGTTTGGATATTGATTCCTATTGGTTGTACATGTACTACTGTACGTATCCTGATATCAACGACTCGTTTTGCCAGATATTACCCTGTATATTGGTCTATTATTTATTACTAGAAGTAATGAATAATCACCTGCTGGGGAAAAGTATTATTATTATAGTGAAAGTATTATGAAACTTGAAACCAACCAACTCCATGTAGTAGCACAACTCAAAGGTATCTCAAACTCCATCTAGTAGCAAAATGGGGCGAAAGCGTTATTGACACACACACACACACACACATATACAGACTTAGAGCTGGCTTATTCTTATGAAGATATGGCTTGTGGTAGTAATAGAGTTAATGTGCTCTGATATTAAGTTGCTCATACAAATGTTGACCAGTAACTTTGAATCAGATTCTACTCATCTTTTCTGATAGAACTACGTAAATCAATAGTTTAGTTATCCATTTGGAGGAGAATAAATTCCACCACTGATTTGCTGTTCATCTATTTTTTTTATTTAAGTTATAGTTTGCTGTACCATTCTTGCCAGTCTGAAAAAAAAAGATTTTCTTCATCTAATATTTTGGTTTTAAACAGGTTCGGACATGGAAGTTGGTGAACTGTTTCCTCAGTCAAATTTTGCTTGCCAATAGATTTTTGGACTGTTCTCAAACACAGCAAAAACAAGGGTGGTGGTTGTGTGGAAGCTGCTACCAGCGCTGTCTGAACACCGCACAAAGCGGGCAAGTTCAGTAAAGCTGGCAATTGGTGATTTTCATCAAAAATTCGTAGGTAGGTTGTTGCGTTCAAGATGGCGCTCAGCCCGTTCACACAGAAGATGTTACGAACATCGTCCAAAAGCAAATAAAGAGGTGACAAGCCTCGGTTGCTACGGCAATCCACATCCGCTCCCAGTTGCAATAGCTGCTGAATCAGGGAATCACAGCCGTTCATGGCTGCCAGATGAAGCGCTGTGAGTCCACTGTTGTCTCGCGCGTTGATGTTTGCTCCGTTTTGCGCAAGGAGTTGTAGAAGATCGTTTCGTTCATCTCTGTTTCCAGGATGAGTGCATGTGTAATGCAACGGGCTCATTCCTAAACCAAATAAATATTCAATACTGCTTTCTTGCACCTGGGTTTCAAACTTGTTTCCATGTGTAGAATATACAGGGTGTATCTGAATGGTCTGTAAGGCCTTTGAGACTAAGTTCTAAGGACTTAGATAAGCAGGAAATGTCCTATAAACAGAGAGTCGCAAAAGCTTGCTTCTGGAGTTACAATGGTTCGAAGTTTGCCTGACTTTAAACTTTTGTAACTCCAGAAGCAAGCATTGTAACATCATGTTCATAGGATATTTTCTGCTTGTTTAGGTTCCTGGAAAATCTTTTTAAAGTTTGTACAGACTATTCAGATACACCCTGTAGATTCACCAGTAGATACTGTAGATTCACCTTGTGCATCTCGGGCATTGGCATCGGCACCATGTCTGAAACAAAGTACTTGGCATGTAAACTCTTGGGTATCATTTGCTCATGTTTGAAATAATGTATAATTGATACCATCCATACCTCAACAACATGTAGGCACATGTTGTGACATGGTATTTAGCAGCGGCGTGCAGTGGAGTTTCTTTCATTACACCAGATGCTTGATTAACATCAGCATTGTACTCGCATAATGATTGAAGGCAATTAGCGCTATTGCGATGCAACCGCCGTAGATATTCTTGATAATAATCATAATCGGTGAACTCTGGTGGGCAACAATCTTTGAGCTGCATACGAGGCCAGTAGGACACCGTCAAAAAAAGCGTTGTGCGACCAAATTTATCCAGCATGTTGGGATTAGCGTCATGTTGCAACAGAACAGTTACAATCTCGGGCCGCCTATCAATGATACAGAAAGTTTGATCTTCATAAAAGTTGAACATGAAATAGATTAAGTCATCATTAATTCAGGTGTTACTGGCTTTGTATAGAATCTAGGTATTCTGTAGAATGTCTGGCCTGGTTTGGCAGTGTATGAAATAACACTTTGCATGCAACTTTAAAGAGTAGTTTACATTTACCGCAAAAAATGTAAGTCCCAATTATAGACCCAAGTTTATCCCTTCCTAAATTCTTGCGTAACACTGCTGTTGTATTTTAATTTCATATATTGCCTACTGTAATCCCTGTTAGGCATTCTATAGATTGCCAGAACACAGGCACTTAAAGATGGAATAATATATACAAAGAGGAAATTTCAAAATTACTGATCAGTTTTTTTTTTTCCAAATTCTAGGCTAAATACGAATTTACTTTTACAACTATAAAGGTGAGCCATACTTTCATAACTATACTATAAGGGTGAGCCTTAAATTCTATATAATATAAAAAATCGTTTTTCAAGTGACATTGATGCTTATTGTAGGAAATAAAGTCAAAAACAAGAAAAAGAACAAAAGTCCAAAAAAAAACGTCCAAAAAATACATGGAAAGTAAAAACAAAAAATGTAAAACAATATTTTTTGACGTCTTTTTTTGACTTTTGCCCTTTTTTTTTGTTTTTAACTTTTGTTTTCGTTTGACTATAATCGATGCTTATGGCATTTAGTATCTCTCAAAACAAGCAAGGAAACCTAGTTATTGAGTGATTTTACTTATTATGCCTCACTATATGTGAATATCGATGATTATGCACAATGTGTGGTTAATGAGTGATTAAGCAGCGAAGTTTCCAAAATGACCAAAACCCTTGTGAATGTGACAAATACCACCACCTTGACAAGATAAATTGACTCTAGTTTTTTTAATAGTCTTATATGATTTTAAATTTGAGGTGATTTATGGCACAGTTTAATGCGTTCTATAGTTCTAATTTAAGTGAGTTATATAATGATCATGGTTTTGGAACTTTTTGTTTTACAATGATATCTGGAATAAATTATCATCAGGAAGTCAAGTCTTTGATTCATGTAAGTTCCTTATGGGTGATTATTTTGAGTCATGACAGAAATTATATAAGATGCTTGTCATGTGCAAAAAATTCCTACAACTTATGCGATTTTATGCATTGATGCACAAGTGACTGAACATTGATTTTGCATCTTTTTGAGAATTTTGTTGTATGCAATATTCTGGAACTGAATTGGTTATTAGCGTTAGCTGCCCATTGATTAAGAAGACCGTTTGTATTACTTGGCATGTTGCTAATTGCTTTTTTACTATCCTTACCCAACCTAAATTGGAGATCATGAGTATGGATTCCAGTTTAGATTATTTTATGTTAGCTAAAAAAAAATGAGAAAAACTAGATGGGCAACTAACCCACAAGTTCCCGAGTTTATTTTATTTATGTTGGGTTTGTGATGAAAGTCGCTTGTTAGTTGCTCGATTGATGCAATAGTTTCTATTAGTGGAAAACATCGTAGATAGCAATGAGGTTTACATTGTCATGGACCAATGTTTCGGTCCACGTGTTCACAAATGTGAATAATTCCTGAATGGTTCGAGCTACAGAGTCAAACAAAACACTGAACCAAAGTTTAGTTCATGCTCTTTCCGAACATATATGGTTTTACGTTTGTACGTTCATTTGGTGACAAGTTAAGGCTGTTTAAAAAATACACCCCCCCCCCCCCTGAAAAGAAAATTGTCAAAGCTCAATTTTTTCTT